>CM076583.1:1020840892-1021076249 GCA_034641835.2 Pinus albicaulis | reverse complement strand
AACTTTGACCAACTTGTTGACTTTCTGTTGACCGAGTTTGACTGAGATTTTTGGATCAGTTTTGAGTTGATTTAGACTACCTTTGGAGGCCGCATTCACTGAGTTTGACTGAGCTGATTTGAAGGAGTTTTCTTGCTGGTTTGACCAGCGTTGACTTTCTAGTTAGGGCATCCTGTTGACTGCAGTTTGACTATACTAATTTGACAGTGATTGGGAAAATGTATTTTGTATATTGTAGTCTCTCTGCTGAACTTTTGAAGAATAATAAGAATATTTGATCAAAGGGTTTTCCCCGCATTTGGGTTTTTCCCTGGGCTCCGCCAAATATTGTGTCCTCTTGTCTTGGCTTGTCTTCTGCTTATTGTTTATATTTTATCAAAATTTACTATCAATGTTAATGTGATTGCTAATCTAAAAATTGATATTGGGCTAATAAGAAAAGATTGAAGTAAATTTCTCTAAATCATAAAACATACCATTTTTATCTAAAATTATAATATACAAACACAGCAGGAAGAGCACAAAACAAACTACCAGGTAATCTCTTGGAATCCTTCTCCTTCATGATCACGCTAAGAAGGGCCTTTCTGGAAAAATATTGTCAAAGTATTTTCTAGTAAAGAAACAATTTGGAAAGGGAAATGACTCTCTCGCTGGCAAACTACATCTTTCAAAGTCTATTCTACAATTGGCTAATTCTGAAAACATCAGCAAATGTGTAGTCCATTAAGCAACACAACAGACCAAAAAATATTATCTTGCTGGCCTGGAAGAATGTGTATAAGGCTTGCATAACCTTGGGTCTATGTTCTGGGGGATTGGATTAATAAGGCTTTAATGGAAAAGATGGTGCAACATATTTGCAAGGAAGAAAACAAGCTTTAAGGCAAACTACATAGGGACCATATCCCCAGAATGCCTGCTCAATCATCTGCGCTTCATTTGATACAACCTGTACATAAATAAGGATTATATTTTTTGGGATAGCAAGGATGGATCCAAGGCTAAGTTTGTGAGAACTAGTGGAATTTGAAGATAACGCTCTCTAGCATGGAAGATTTAGCAAGTCCAAAGGGGCCCTTACAACAGCTCTTGGGCTCTATTATTTGGAAATTTAGGTATGAAGCTGAAGATGGACACCTTTAAGGAGAGACACGGGAAAATATTGGAGGAATTTAGAACCCATATCAATAGAGATGCAACAAAACACTCAAGAAAGATCCTAGAAAATTTTAGAATTCTAACGAGGCAGGACAGAATGACTGAAAATGGAGAGCTTCCAAGACTGGATTGTACATAGTAAAGAGAGGTCATGAAAGAAGGAGCAACTTCAACAAAACTTGGAATAAGGTATGGGTGAAGGAGGACTTGACTAAAGCAAAGACTTTCTTACAGCTATCCACTGAAAAAAAAACCTAACACGGGATTATATCCTGAGGAAAATGCTTCCTTGGCCCTTCTTAATGCCCGCTTTCCCTCAGCTCCTTATGTGTGAGTACCCATGTCGTATTTGAAGTCATTTTATAGAGAAACATGACCTCATCTGGAGCTTTCCTACCTTGTTACCAGATCTTTTTCAAAACTGGTATATGATATCATAATCCCCAAAGCTTAAAGAAATTTGTAAACATGTTGCCAGCTATGGAAGTTTGGTTACAAAGAAACAGAAGTATTTTCAGATAGCAGTCTATCAGGTAGCCTTTGAGAAAGACTCGTAGCATGCATGGGGACATTTATAATTGAAATAGTAAAAGTTGCCCTGTCTAGAGAGAGCAAATCCCCCAGCAGATGACTGTTGACTTTAAAAACCAAGGCAACTTGAATCCTCCATCCCTGGCAAAGGAAGTGGGACCCATCGTACACAGTCAAACTAAGAGACAAGGAAGAAAATTAAGACACAATAGACCTATGGGAAACTGTAACAATCTAGCCAAGATAGAGGCATGATCAAGCGATTAAAACTGGATTTTCAAATAGGATTTTCTTATCTGAATTGGTAGAGGAATTTTCCATAATTGTCAGAGCCTGGAGGATAGCCAAGGGGCTTATTTTTCACCTTAGCCGTCCTTTGTTTCTCAACAGTCTGGTTCAATAGCTGATGAGTACCTTGTGATTGAAGATTATGAGCACCAAGACATCATGGTGAAGAAAATGCTAGATAGAAAGCAAAGAGGCCATGGAGATGGGGATGGAGATTTGAACTCTTACTTGTGATCCCTCAAAACCTCTAAGGCAATAGACCCCCTCATTATCAGAAAGCAGTGTCTGACATCAATGGCAGTTCAAAATGATGTGGAAGGCCAGTTGCATGAAAGGAGGATACAGAACACAGTAATTATGTAAAGGGTGGTTGCTAGAAGAGAAATTGTAGGAAGAGACACAACAAGGGGGAGCATGGATGATCTAATGCTGGATTTAGGATCAAGGAGAAGCCCCACACAAATGTACCATATCCAGACCATGATCTTGTGCCTGAATACAATATTGAGTAGCTTCTAGGCGAATATCTGTTGCAGGCTAAAGTAGCAAAGAAAGATCAATATTTTCAAGCTTCTCATTACTGTCTATAACCTCTTTATCCAGCTCTAGCATATCTGCATGACTAACCATATCCTTTACAGTTCTGAAACCCATATGAGACAAATTTCACGATCCTTTCTGTTAAATCTTCAAATAAGATAAATCTCTTATGGCAACTTATAATTTGCAGTATGCACTGTTTCTAGCCTAGAAGAAGTCGTTATCATGCTCAACATTTAAGAAACTAAGTTTGAACACACCGTTTTGTGTTATATGGGCTAGGGGTAGATTAAAGGTGGCTTATTCTGAGATCAGGTGTGGCACCAGCCTTATAGGCTAGGTTGTTGGATTTATTATGTTGTCGGTTTACCTTAAGAGGGACTTGAAACCCTAAATTGCTTCAAACTCTATGAAACTTGTGTATTGATTTGCTTTAAGGACACTTTAAACAATGTCACAAGATGTAATCCTCATCACCAATGTTAAGAGATGAGACATTAAGTGTTATATGACTCAGTTTCAGAGCATATATATCATCAAATAATGGTGCAATAAAATTCAGTACTTGACCACATAAAATACATAGAGAAACAGTGAGAACCAGAGCCAATCTTTTATGTCAGTGACAAATCTGAGTATGTTGTTGAATTATAAAGTCGGTTGTTGAGATAATTGTTACATTTTATAGCATTAGAAGGTGTTTAAGACTTCATTGTGGAAAAAAAACATTGAAATAATCAAGGTGTAACATGGCACATTTCAGACCTTGCTGCAGAGTGAGTAAAATGACATACAAGAAATAAATCACATGCGTTGAGGTGTAAAATGAATAACAAGGAAGTTGGTCATACCATGGATCATGCAATATCCACCAAAAACAAAATTAGATCTGAAGGCTTGAAGTTAACCCTAGAAATCAATCTCAAATGGCATGAATTGTTCCCCCTATTATTAAGTAAGTTGTTCACCCTATTTTTACATTGACTAGTCTTCTTTGAGTGACTGTAGATCATAAAGATATCTCAATGTTGGCACAAGTCATTGTAAATTGACCTCAAATGAGAAATACATATTCAATTTTTCGAAGCACGAAAACTCAATTAAGTGCTTGTGTTAGATCCAAAATGGGTGAAATAAAAATATAGAAAATGAAATAACCTTGGATCTAGTGACCTAGATTTAGAAATACAGAAAGAAAAACCCTCCAAAGAATTCAGAGAAATATTCCTCTATCTAATGAATCATCAATAGGGTAGTGCAACCATGAACCCATTACATCTTCATGAATGGAACTAGAATTATTTAATGACTCTAAAGTATTATCCTATCCACGAGAGAATGCTTCCCAGGTAGCACAACATCATCATTTCATAGTGTTTTGACAGTTGAGTTTGCAAATGACACTTGACCACTTTGTTCAAAACCAGATCATTTTCCACGATTTCTTCAACAACATGCTCTAAATCCTGGATCTCTTATGTAGTTGTTCTGTATGCAGTAAAAATCAAGTGAGTAGTTCTCTGGTCCAAATAACTCCTTTACAACTGGATTCCACGACATTGTAAGGCTGAAATTTTCCTAATGTCCTGGAAAAATACATAAAATCTTACAAAAATCCAACCACAAATGATGTTTACTTCAACAGAGGATGAGGTTGTTACCCTCATCAAGAAATGTGGAAGGAATTCTAGAAATCAGTCAGAAACAGAGTCCACTTAGTAGATAAGGGGATTTTTGTCTTTAGTTGTCTGTAAAGCCCAACAATGGTACATCCATAGCTCATGCATGCCAACCAATGAGAGTAAACAATTACAACACAATGTCCCCTCACAGAAGGAAACTCTTTCCTGCCCAGTGCCAACATAAATTCTAAGTTTTGACAGTGTTAAGGGAAGGGCACCTTTTAATTGAAATGGCCTCTTTTAGTTGGATTCAAGTGCTCATTAATTAAACTAAGCACCACAGATGATTTTTTTTTATAGACAGAAGCTTTTTGTATTATACTCGGCCATTGCTACAAGATTGTGCATAAGATTTACAAATCTCATATGAACCTGTCTAGCTTTTCTGTTTACAAAAATAACTTTTCTATTTAGCTCATTTCACAACAAAATTTTCTTTTGATTAATATTTCAAAGTTCTGTGATGGGGATACTGCCAGGAGCTTCCCTTTTAAGCCTGTCATACAAAGTAAACATAGTTCCATTACATGCTTTGCTAATGCTATAAATTATTACTGTTTTTATTTCTTAGGGATATATGGACAAAATTTCCCCCGTCAAATCCTAGAGTTTGTCAAGTTAAGTGACTTGACAGAAAAAACAAGAATAACTAATATAGACAAGTCAAGATTTACTAAGCTTCACCAGATGGTTCTATTAATATAACTCGTATTAATATTGATTTTTTCCTGCTTTGTAAGAGAAACATGGATCATTTTCGTTTGTATGCATGACCAAAATCTAAATTGCAATGAATAGGGGAAGATATCTAGGTTTGTTTATGATGTTTGGACTTGAAATGGTTTTTGTCAATTTTCTGCTCATGCTTATAGAAGCTTCGTAGAAAATGCTAATGTTCTTTAATAAATCATGCAGGGGATGTGGGAGGCATCTACTTTGGCCCAAATCATCCTATGAAGTCACATCGACTATGCATGACACACCAGCTGGTCCTTTCTTATGAACTTCACAAGAAGATGGAGATCTATGTGTGTCCTAGACCTTCAAATATGTCATTTATCTTTGTCTAGTATTTTGTTTTCTATACTTAATTTTAGCCCATATTCATGTTAGTATTTTCTGGGTTTTTATGTAGTGACCACACAAGGCATATCCAGAGGAACTTGCTCAATTTCGTTCAGCAGACTGGAATTTTTGCATCAAATAACGCCTGATACACAACACTTGTTCACTAAGAAGCTAGTAAAATGTAAGGCCTGCGCCCTTTATATGACTATAGGGATGATAAAATCTAGACCAAGATTTCTCAATGTATTGATATTTTTATTGTTTGGAATTCCAAGAAGTTTAATGTAGTTGTACCCATTGCATTGTCTGGTCTCTATGAAGTGATTGTAATGTTTTGTATTTTTTTTAATGTATATCTCATTTATTCAATTCCGTCAATATATCTTTCTTTTTTCTGGTTTTACTGCAATAAATTAATATTCCTACCATTGTGGTTTTTTTTTTGGTAGATAATATGGGAGAAGATTGTCCTGTATTTGACAACCTCTTTGAGTTTTGTCAAATTTATGCTGGTGGCACTATAGGTAGCTGGAACCTTTCTTGGAAGATATGCTTTATCTATTATCAATATATGTTATGAGGCCTAATAAGGATGATATCCTTTGATTCATAAGAAGATGCTGCTCATCGACTGAACAACCATATTTTTGATATTGCAATCAATTGGTCTGTTGGTCTTCACCATGCTAACAAGTGTAGGCCATCAGGTTTCTGTTATATTAATGACTTCATGCTGGGAATTTTGGAGTTGCTTAAACATCATGCCAAAGTTCTCTATGTTAATATTGATGTCCACCATGGTGATGCAGTTGAAGAAAATATTTATTTTACTGGCAGGTATTCAATGGTTACATCAGAACATTTCAATGCAGATGCTTGTGTCTTATTTTCTCATTAATGGTACGTTTGTTGTACGTAGATTTTAAGTTTTCATATGATACATGATGGTTATTATTCTTTCTGCTATGAAGCTATAATTTATTAAGCTAAAAAAAGGATGACAAAGTTATTGGTTATTCCCTCCCACTGTTAAGAAAATTTTTACAAAGGTATACAATACTTGATATATTGTTAGAATTTGCATTGCAAAACTATAAGGGACAATAGGTGGTCTGGACTCTGCAGCAATCAGCAAGAGTGACTGTGATCATGCACCACATGCTGCACACAGTTTCTCCTCCCTTTTGGCTTCAGGAACTAAATGTTTAACTTCTTAAATCTTAAATGTCAACACTCAACAGTTGATAATGACATCACTTCAGACAAACATAAATATTTACCTGTTCCTTAAGAGGAACGCTTCCATCGTTGACTATATGTTCAGTATCTATAAGCTGCATTTTCCTATGTTAGTATGTTATTTTTGTACAATTTGTCTGGATACATACATATAGACATGTACATGGGCACAATTGACGTAAAAATAGTAAAATACCAGTGCAAACAGACACATGCATTCACATAAAAAATGCTAGTTACTTAGAGTACATAATCCCTATTCACCCTTGTCACATCTTAACATGCTATCCATTATAAGTTAATGTTGAGGAATAATCCATTGTTTAGGCAAGAGAAAACTCTACAGATGGATGCATAGGAAGTGAATATTCCAGTATTTGGGAAGGTAGAATATTATACAGGAAGCAGTAGCAAGTGAACACAACCTGTGAACCATCATATTTTGGAATAATGGAGATGAAAAATGAAGTTTTGACAATGACTCTCTAATTGTACTTTAAACCCGTTATTTAATGCAACCACATTCACGAGTAGGTGGTGGAACTATAATATTTCGAATATTTTATCGAGTACAAAATGCATTTATGTCCAACAAACTTGCAAGATTAAGCCATGGAAAACCAACCAACAACTAACAATGAAAGAGGTTGATCCCAACAGTTCTGGAATGTAGTTTGAATACCTTATTTTTAAGTGGGAAATTACACAGCATTGAGTTCTTTGCTTCTTCATTTTCTTGATTTCCTCATCTCACACCAATTATCTGCCCTAACTTTTGCTTTTGAATTTAATCCCAAACTAGTGTTTTCTACTGCACATGTAGAAATAAAGAAAACAATTTTTCAATGTCCACAAATGAACAAAATAGTTCAATGGGACTGCTATCTCAAATCCTTCACATGGTGATAAGGCCAGTGGAACAGGGAAGTGTTACCACTATTGCCGAGGCAACAACTTTCCTCATTTTAGTGAAACTCTGCCTATGCCCTTTCTCCTAGACCTGTGCATCTGCACAATATCCATATCCATCTCCCTTGCTGCCATTCACATCAATACATCCTCCCTGCCCATCACCCTGTGTCTCCAACTGTCATTCTTGTTCCCCATCACTCTCCCCCAACACATATCCTTGCAAAAAAAATTCAAATATATGGAAAATTTACTCGTTGCATTCATTGATTTTAATTTATTTATCACACATATTTAGTTGTTATTCTCGCAGATTAGTCAAAATTTAATCAACATGTTGGTAGATTTAGTGCATTTTTTGAAGGATTTAAGACTAGAGACATGCTTCTGATTCACTAATTTGGAAGGTTAAGTGACAGATTTTGGAGTCTGGATCAACCAATTATCCTATACATGCCCTAGAACTAGCATTATTTGAAGTGAGGATTATTTTCCGCAACAGTTGTAGCATTCCTAAATTGTCCAATCAAGCCCCTTGGGATTTATTCAAGGGGCAAAAGTGATTGACAACCCTGCCTGCCTGATTTTGGATTAGGAGCAGAGAAAACTTCACTTTGAGAGACCATGGATTCTACAAATCAACAAAGAAGAATGCCCACTAAAGATAATGAAGCCCACAACTCAGAAAAAGTAGTGTTCTAAGTATTGACATTTACATTAAGGAAAATCCTAGTTTTTATATTTTATAGCTATAAATTGCTAATATCTTTCCATTGAGAAATTATACTTTCAATTATTGCTCTATTTGAATGTAGATCTAGCTAAAAGTTGCAAAACCATTTAAATCATTTATCCAATATTATAATGTCCTACGATTTACCAACATCACAATGGATCCATAATGACGCAATTTATATATTTAAGATTCTAGATGATTGCAGTTTCGAAACAAACCTGTGACGCCCATGGGGAAAATTGTTGATGCACTTCACTCACTAGATCTCCCTTTATAACTGACTGTATAACCTGTCCATTCATAAAATTTGCTAAAAGTCACCACTTGTTAGCAACAATAAAATTAAGATGGGAAGAACCATGCCTTAAAATTACCAATTTCAAGAGGTAAAGTATAGTTCATTTAGTTTCGGAAGCATTTTCAAAGTTAAAAGTTAAAACTACAAATGCATACATAAAATACACTTCTAGTTGTAACTTAGTTTAGATCATATATGATTGTGAATATTCTATGTATAAGAAAGAACCCAGAAAACTCATCCTCCCAGTGCATGTTATCCTAGATGATGCAACATTTCTTCTACTTAAATGTTGTTGATGTACCAATGCAAGGGTCAATTCTCACAGTTGTGCTAGCTGGAAGTCCCAACAGGGAACTGATTGATTCTCCAAAATTGTTCACTCCATACCAGGCAACCAACCAACATAATCAAGTGGAGATGGGAGGTGGAGGACTCAGGCTCATATTGAATCAAAGGGAGAAAGATTCAAAAGTGACACATTCAATTCCATGAAGAAAATAGAATGGAATGGCAGGGAGGATAGACACAACACTCAGGATGTCCAGTAACAGCAGGTCTAGACACAAATGGAGCAAGCAACAACCACTGCAATCAAACAGGGCAGAGTCAAAGGTGGCTATTCATTTCTATTTTTGGCATCCTTCCCAAAAGCCATGGACTCGTTTTAACCATTTAAAGGATTAGGGCACCAGAAGGAATAAAAGCTCTATGTTTCTAAGCCAACCCCACTGATTTAAGATACAGTAATGAGTCAAATAAAAGTGAAACCTGTCTCAAGAAATTAGTAGGACCTGTAGCTTCAACAAATTAAATATTTTGAACGTGTTTCTTGTTGGAATGCAGCCACTATAGAATTAATTGTTGTAAAACTTGATGAAGCAAAATATAGTTGGTAGAACCAAATTTTATGAAAGCTCATATGGAAAGAAAAAGTTTGTTTTAAATCTGCAATAAAAAAATGCATGCTAAAAGCCAATTTAATTATGTCCTGATGGTGGTTGAAATGGATCCAAGAAAATTGTGGCATCGTATTTCATGCAAGATCTTGGGCCTTATGTTTATTTTATTACAAAGTTATTTTCTCAGACACCTCAATTAGAAACTTTGCAAAAGGAAAGGAAACTAAAACACTCTATGCAGCATCTAGCCAGGCTTAAACTCACAAATGAGGTGAAGGCACCCACTTTTTCCACAACAATCATCTTAATGTAGACCAGTGAGAATCTTACATATCTAAAGGTAAATATCAGAATCTAGTACACGTGGTTTCAACAGAGCCTAGAGGTAATGTTACCCACATTTTTGTTTTAGACAAAAATGGGATAACCAGGGGAGCTATCCCAATTCAATATATGTTGGTAATAAATTATGAAACATATCAACTATACTGGCATGGGACCATACTTCCTGAAGAGTGAGGAAATGTATTATTAGAATGGATCTAAATTGATATGTGAATTTGAATGCATGAGAAAGGTAGAAAAAGATGATATCATAGGCTCTGATCTCCTGGAAGAGTCCTCTGCAGAATCCATATAGTGCACAGGCAAGGCGGGTGATAGCACAGTAATACAAGGGCCAGAGGAGGGATAGTGGATGGGTCAAACCTGTCTGATTGAAAAACTCATCACGTGTCAGTAGTACTCCTGTAGAGAGCAGTGAAACAAGGATAAGAGACCTTTATGAGGTTTGTATTTTTATGGAAACCAGTATTCGCAATGTTAGAATTAAGGATTCATCTTGACAAAGACAAGAGGAGTGTAAATTTGTAAGCCTATCTAGGGAGGTCTGTCTCAAATGCAGTCATTACAGTCCCATCCTATTTCAAACACACTCAGCATCAAGCAACTCAAGCTCCCAAACACATGATCACTGGAGTTCAAAGAATTTGGGCAGATAGCTAACATGATGGCTATAGGTGCATCTTTTGGAACCCTGTCAGCTATAGAAGTAGAGGCTCAGAAGAGACCTTAAGTTGGGCATGAAAATGTAAATAGGACACCACAGAAATTCTGCCTTCAATAATAAAACAAGTCTTGAACTAAATTTAACCTGAAGGGAGGAAAATAATACAGAGAACAGAGACTAATTTCATAGCAGAAGTTGCCCAAGATAATTAATTGGTGTAAGGTATCTCTCTTGTGTATAATATATATAAGTATGCACACTGGAATCAAAAAGAAAATTAAAGAATGGGGGGCGGGGGGAAGGGAACCTAAATTTGGGCCAAAATCAGCTTTTGTTGTTGGAACCAACCTTTATTTAAGGTGATTTGTACACATGTGAAATGAAATTTATGATGGTCTGACCAGTGCGTGTAAAGTCTTGTGACCATTGCTAAGAGAAATGTTCTCATCCTATGGGGGATTGCCTACCGAAGAGCCCATTTATTTTCACAACAGACACATGGCAGAAATGGAGTACTCAACCCAGCTTATGAGGACACAAAGGATGAGTTTTCCCACCTTTAAAGGAGCCAGATGAGTTCACTTTGAAGCACTCTACACTTGGAGGAATCTTGGAGGTGTAGTTTTCCCTTTGGTCATTCCTTTGCCTTGCTTTGTGAGCAATTTTCCCACTTCATAACGGTTTTGTGACCCTTATAATAAATATTTTGAAGGTCTGTACACCCTTTGAAGGGTCATTTATTAGAGGTACACAAGCCTATATTAGAGAAAAAGGGTTTAGTGCCCACTTTTAAAGACATTTGGAGGAGGAACTCCCTTTTTTAGTGGAGGATTTGTTACATCTGTGGGGGAACTTGAAGGTCTCCCACTTGGTCAATGGCATTGGGAGCCCTCGTACCCACATTGGAGGATAATTTTTGGGTTGTCTGCCCACTTTAGAGGCTTTTGGTGGGCAGATTTAAAGACTTCTTAGATAAGCTATGATGTTGATGGGCCTTGGGAGGCTGGATGCCATGCCAACAAGCCCTTCATCCCCTTCATTTATGGAGATGGGCACTTTTTGATGGCTCATCCCCCCTGATCATTGTAAATGTGGCATGAATTCCCCTAAATTCATGTAATTTTTGTTAATTAATTGTACAAGAGGGCCATTGCACCTCCTTAAGCTCAAATTAGGGATTTTAGATTAGAAAAATAATGTTTCACAATGAGGGAAATTGAGAACCTCCTCTATAAATATAGGTTATTTCCTTTCATTTTCTCACAGTTGGATTTGGGGGAGAAATGTCTTAGAAGGTCTAAAATTTCTGTGATTTTTCTCTCTTAAAATTTGGCTATGGATGGAAGAGTTGAGTGACTTTTCTTGGGTGCAAATGGAATGTGTGTGATCTCTTTTCATGGATGCTTATGGTAGAGATCTTGGATGATGCTTAGTGAAATAATTTGGTTTATTTACTTTGTCCTGGTATATTGCAATATGTGTGTGATTAGGAAAGGCAACTAAAACACTCTATGCAACATCTGGCCAGGCTTAAACTCACGAATGAGGTGAAGGCACCCAATTTTTCCACAAAAATCATCTTAATGCAGACCAGTGAGATAATCATTCATCTTACATATCTAAAGGTAAATATCAGAATCTAGTATAAGTGGTTTCAATAGAGCCTAGAGGTATTATTACCCACATTTTTGTCTAAGACAAAAATTGGATAACCAGGGGAGCTATCCCAATTCAATATATGTTGGTAATACATTCTGAAACATACATGGGACCATACTTCCTGAAGTGTAAGGAAATGTATTATTAGAATGACTCTAGTTTGATAGGTGAATTTGAATGCATGAGAAAGGTAACAACAGATGATATCATAGTTTCTGATCTCTTGGAAGAGTCCTCTGTAGAATCCATATAGTGCACATGCAATGAGGGTGATAGCACAGTAATACAAGGACCAAAGGAGGGATAGTGGATGGGTCAAACATGAACTATTCACATGTCAGTATTACTCCTATAGAGAGAAGTGAAACAAGGATAAGAGACATTTCTAATGTTTGTATTGTTATGGAAACCAGTATTTACAATGTCAGAATTAAGGATTCATCTTGACAAAGATAAGAGGAGTGTAAATTTGTAAGCCTATCTAGAGAGGTTTGTCTCGAATGCATTCATTATAGTCCCATTCTATTTCAATGACATTCAGCATCAAGCAACTCAAGATCCCAAACACATGATCACTGGAGTTCAAAGAATTTGGGCAGACAGCTAACATGATGGCTATAGGTGCATCTTTTGGAGCCCTATCAGCTGCAGAAGTAGAGGCTCAGAAGAGACATTGAGTTGGGCATGCAAATGTAAATAAGACACCACAAAAATTATGTCTGCAATCATAAACCAAGTCCTGAACTAACTTGGAACCTGAAGGGAGGAAAAGAATACAGAAAACAGTGCCTAATTTCATAGCAGAAGTTGCCCAAGAGAATTAATTGGTGTAAGGTCTCTCCCTGTGTATAATATATATAGGTATGCACACTGGAATTAAAAAGAAAATTAAAAAAGGGGCAAGGGGGAGGGAGAGGGGGAGGGGGCGTGGGGGGAAACCTAAATGTGGGCCAAAATCATCTTTTTTGTTGTATCCAACCTTTATTTAAGGTGATTTGTACACATATGAAATGAAATTTATGATGGGCTGACCTATGCGTGTAAAGTCTTGTGACCATTGCTAGGAGAAATGTTCTCATCCTATGTGTGATTGCCTATTGAAGAGCCCATTTCTTTGCACAACAGACACATGGCTGAATTGGGGTGCTCAATCCAGCTTATGAGGACCCAGAGGATGAGTTTTCCCACCTTTAAAGGAGCCAGATGAGTTCACTTTGAAGCACTCTACACTTGGAGGAATCTTCGAGGCGTAGTTTTCCCTTTGGTCGTTCCTTTGCCTTGCTTTGTGAGCCATGGGCCCACTTCATAATGGTTTTTTGACCCTTATAATAAATAGTTGAAGGTCTATACACCATTTGAAGGTCCATTTATTGGAGGTACATGAGCCTATATTAGAGAAAAAGGGTTTAGTGCCCACTTTGAAATATATTTGGAGGTGGAACTCCCTTGTTTAGTGGAGGATTTGTTACAATTGTGGAGGAACTTGAAGGTCCCCCTCTCCCACTTGGTCAATGGCATTGGGAGCCCTTGCACCCACCTTGGAGGAGAATTTTTGGGTTGTATACCCACTTTAGAGGCTTTTGGTGGGCCTTAGATAAGCTATGCTATTGATGGCCCTTGGGACGTTGGATGCCATGCGAACAAGCCCTTCATCCCATTCATTTGTGGAGATGGGAACTTTTTGAGGGATCATTCCCCCTCATCATTATACATGTGGCATGAATTCCCATAAATTCATGTAATTTTCGTTAATTAATTGTACAAGAGGGCCTTTGCACCTCCTTAAGATAGAATTGGGGATTTTAGCTTAGAAAAATAATATTTCATTGCAAGGGAAATTGAGCACCTCCTCTATAAATATAGGTGCTTTCATTTCATTTTCTCATGGTTGTATTTGGGGGAGAAATATCTTAGAAGGTCTAAAATTTTTGTGATTTTTCTCTCTTACAATTTGGCTATGGATGGAAGAGTTGAGTGACTTTTATTGGGTGCAATTGGAATGTATGTGATCTCTTTTCATGGATGATTATGGTAGATCTTGGATGATGCTTGGTGAAGTAAGTTTATTTATTTACTTTGTCCTGGTATATTGGAATGTGTGTGATTAGGAAAGGCAACTAAAACACTCTATGCAGCATCTGGCCAAGCTTAAACTCAGAATCTCTCAACAAAGACACAGTCACAGAGATAAATAACAGTCACACAAAAGACACTTATCTTTTTTCAGGAAATCCAACAGGGAAAACATGCCTGCTTGATGTGGCTATTTTATTTATTATTATTGAGCACTTGGATCTATTACAAAGCAATCTGTCTCTCTTAAGTAAGTGTTCTGATTCTCACAAAAATCTCAGCTAGTACAATTGATCTTGGCCTTCCTTGATCACAACTTGATCTCAGTTCCTACACACAATTGATCCTCTGTTGCCGCCTTGACTTGCTCTGCAAACCTTGCTCTCTTCTCCTTAATCTTACACACTTGTGACTTACTACAACTTATAACACAAGCTCTACATGCAATCAACCTCCTATTCCCTAGCGCTCTTGTTCCTGCTATTTCTTAGGACACAATTCCTGCACTCTCCACAATCAAGGCTCCTCTCACAAAATCGTGAGGTTGTCTTTTCACAAAAACCTTTGTGCATAAAACAATTTTCCTTTCCTCGTGTCTCCGTCCTCTCTTTATAGATTCGATCCATGCTAAATAGTAAATTAGGCTAGTTCATATTTAGAGCTCGAGTTGTTAATTGACAAGTGAATTGAGAGCCACACTCTTTCTCCCTCTAATCAACACTAGAGTTCTTAACTCGTTCGTCCTTCAATCAAGACTGAAACCCAAACACGTTCTAACTGAAATAATAACTGTCACCCAATCCTGTAGTTAAATTGATTAAAACTCCTCTTATAACTGAAGCTCCAACTCTACACATGCTAACTTGATGATTATTCCAGTAAAATGGAAATAACTCATCTTAACTGGAGTCTAACTCATGAGGACAATTTGAGGTCTTCACTAGCTAAGGCACAAGCCAAAAGACCTTGCTCGCTACATTTTCGACAGTAAATCATTTATTTAAGTTGTTTACTTGAAAAAATACACGGAGCAACTTACCTATAACACTCTCTTCTTGAGTTCTTGTGCTTGGATGGTGATCTTCTCTCTCATGTTGGATTGCTTTCTCAATCTCATGCTATGGGTTCATTTGTAGTGTGATCATTATTAAAGTGTTAATTTTTTTTGGCTGCATTAGGCTTTGTTGAAGTGTTTACTGTAAATCTTAAAAATCCTTATGATCTTCTTAAGCAGTTGTGTTTGGACATTGAACTTTTCAATCTTGCGTTGAATTTGTTTTTAAGTTTTTCAAGCTCATGGGATAGGTTCATCTCCAGTGTGATCGTTATTAGATTTTTTTTAAGTTTTTTGTTTGGATGGATTAGGGTTTGCTGAAGTGTTCAACATAGATCTAAAAACTCTTTGAGATCTCAACAGCCAAAGTTATTTATTAATCAGTTAAATATTATTAAATTGGCCCTATTTCCACACATAAAATGATAAATAAGCCTTAATTCCACAAGTAACCATAAAAGTAGAACCAAAACATCTCGAAACTGGGAAAGAAATGGTTAAAATTTAAAAACAATTAAACTGCACAATCTTAAAAAAGAAAAGAACATAATAAAGAGAAAAATATATAAAAAGGCATACGTCCTACCAATATAAAGATAGATTTTCGAACAATGTAATTAAATTTCAGTATGTGCTATGTCATTCCTATGGTAACCAACCAGCATAAATGTAAAATAATTCAACAATAAACCAGCGAAGGGAACATCAACATGCATCCAAAAGTCAATTTATGAAATGAATTTTTCAACAACCGACTAAATTTCATAACCCTACATAAACAATAGAGGATACTAACAACATAGTGGATTACCTGTATCTAATATGTAAATGTCGTTGTAATATATCTCTTCAGATTTGAGCTTTTCCACAACCTCCAAATATAAATAGACGGTGATCAATGAGTGCAACACCGTCCCCTCACGAGCTGCTGGTCCTTCACCGCTTACGTTAGGTTGCACCCATGTATTTGCCGTGGTGCCCAGTTCTCTGGATGAGTACTCTACCTCTTTCTTGCTGTAAATTTTCCTTTGCGCGGGATCAGTCTCTTGGTCTTTCTTTTGTTATTTTTGGGGTTTTCATCACTCTTGGCCTAGATGATTGAAGAGGTTGAATGGCGGACAACAATGTATTTTGTGAAAGGATATTCACTATGGCGCACTTTTTATTTTCAGATAGTTACACAAGTGAATATTTATTATTAGTTAAATATATTTTAAATTGTGGTGCCTTTTTTATTTTCATTTTCAGATAGTTACACAATTGAATGTTTATTATTAGTTAAATACATTTTAAATTAACAACATTCAATTAGGAAAATAGAATCCTATATTTATTGGAGTGTTAATTTTATTTTCATAATTACAAAATCGAATATTTATGATTATTTACATATATTTTATTTTAATTTAACAATACTTAATTGGAAAATAGAATTCTATATGGATTGTTGCTTTAATTTTATTTTTCATATAGTTACAAAATTGGATAGTTAGGAAATTGAATATTTATGATTATTTATATATATTTTAAATTAATAACACTTAACAATAAAATATAATTTTATATAAATATGCTTACAATTTTATATAGATTTGTTTTGGCAATTAAAAATAATTTGAGAAGTGAACTCGACAAACTCCACAAATTACTTGCTTGGTGGGTAGTAATCATTCATAAAACTACACATTTATAGTTTTATTTTTATAGAAGTGTTACTGAACACATAAATAATGATGAAACTAACTCTAGTTAGGTATTCATATCCATTTTTTAATCAAATATTTACTCAAATTATAGTGAAATTAAATTATGATAAATATGTTATTAACTAGAGTATGAGCTATTTTCAAGGATTTTATTTTTGGATAATTGTCCTACAAAGCTTAAGAATAAAAGATCGGTGAAAATATATTTTGAACTCATGTATGAATATTGCAACCATGTCCACTAATTATATATATATATATATATATATAGAGAGAGAGAGAGAGAGAGAGAGAGAGAGAGAATATTAATAATAAAAAGTTCCTTATAGTTAAAATATGTGGATTTGTGAACATGACTAAGTGAACATGTGTTGTGAACATGACTAGGAGTTGGGGTTGGTCCACGCTCCTTTGCTTCGTCCACCTCCGCGACAGGTCCTGTGGGTGCGATACGACTAGGGGTTAGGGCTCATAGCTCGACCCCTCCTCCCAATGTGCCCATACATGTACTCGTTCAAATAATATAAGTGGCAATCATTATGGTTGAGACCACCCGTATGTGAGATGGTAAGGCTTTGGAGTTTGTTACGACAGGTCATTGGTTTGATTCCCACCAAGGCCTTTCAACCTTTAACATTTTTTTAGCCAATGTGGAGGTGCCATGTGGAGGCCTCTAGTTGGGCCACATGGCAGCTTCCCATTGGGCCACCAAAATACACTGCAACCAATAAAATTCGGCCAACTCACACTTTAGTATCAAAATTGCAAATTTTCATTTCTAGAGTGACACAATTAAAAATCACTGACATAAATGACAAATTCATATACTTGTTGTACTTAATAATTGTTCATATATTTTAGTCCTAGACTAAATTAATCATTTTAGTTATTCTCTTTTAGTTTGGTCACTTATTATCTAGTCATATATTTTAGTCTTGGACTAAATTAGTCATTTTAGTTAGTCGCTTTTAGTTTGGTCACTTATTATGTAGTCATATATTTTATCTCTAAACTAAATTAGTCGTTTAAGTTAGTCACTTTTAGTTTAGCCACTTAAAATTTCTCAAAAATCACCTAGTCACTAATTTCATCATTTTCTACTAGTGTAAGTCAAATTGAGTATCTGATAGAGCTGCAAAGTTTTCAGGTTCTGAGCTAGCTCTATGAGTGGTTCTAACAATAGTTGGATCCCTAGATGTGGGAGACTTCTGAAGAATAATCTCAGGATTGTCAACTATCTCAGGAGGATTAGGATCAGGATAAGCTCTGGTATGGATTGTTCTTGAAGCCAGTATGTTAAGTATAACAATATTTAAGAGGCAGGCTATCCTCGCACAAAGAAGCTTAATCCTATGTGTTTCCTTTAATATGGATGATGTTGTAATGAAACTAGTCTCCCAGTAAAGTCTTGTGAAAACAAAGATAATCAGTAGGCCTACTGATCACCAGCGGAGTCTTTTGGTTATTTAGGAACTGTGGAGTCGCCAGGTGGAGGGTTTAAAATGTTCAAGGAGATTTACTGTCCACCATAGTGATTAACTACCAAATCAAGGCTAATTTGGTCTTCTTTGAGTCCTTAGAGATGTTTCAAGGAGTGTTCGAACTCAAAGTGGTCCCCAGTGGAGTCTCCATTATGTTGGTGATGACAATGGGACAAATTACTAGATATTATCAATTAAGGTCACTTAGATTCTCCCCAGTGGAGTCGCCATTATGTTGGGATTCCTGTGGTTTGGCAGATCTGGAAATACCAAATGACAAGACAACATCAAATCGCTTTGGGATCTCAGGATCTAGCCCTCCTGGATCCAGAGAGGGATCTCTCTATAAAGGCAAAGAATAATATATCTTTGAAGTTCAATGTAAGGTGTTAGGCTATTTATAGAGCACAAGGGTTTTTTATTTTGTTTGTTTGGTTGGGAAACATGAAAGAAGGGTTCAATGTGAGGTAAAGGAGTGAGTAGAGAAGGATTTCTTGGCAATGGGGAGACAATTCAAAGGGAACACAAATCCATTGGGAAATGGGGTCATAAAAGGGTTTACTTGCAATTCAAATATCCAAGGCTTTCAAGGGTCTATTCATCTATATCAGAGGATCTCTTAAGATGAAAGTATGGGATGAAACAATAAGGAAATGGATGAGAATGACAAGGAAAACCTTCCAAGGTGACCACTTCAGAGTAAACCTAGGGACAGGGCATGCCTTAACCTCTATGATCTAGACTCCTAATAAGGCTAACTCCGAAGACAACAATCCAGCAGTCCTCCTGACTACTTTCAGGCAATAAAAAACATTTAAGTTTAAACACAGAGTGAAACCTAAGATCAGAGAAAGACTTCTAACCTTCTCTGCTTTGACATTCAACTCAAAGGGATCTTAGAAAGGCTAACTATTGGAAAAGGAACCTAGTGAGACAGGGCTAACTCTAAATCTCCCAGTTTCCTAATTCTTTCAAATGAAACCAGACAAGAACATCTAAGAAACAAACTCTAAATTCATACATCAGTAAGCATGGACAAACCAACTTCTATACTGGATAAATTATGTTGAATTTTTTCTTAGATACACAAATAGCAGAAAACATAAAGATAAGAGAGTGCAGGAAGCATTAGGGTACTTGCAGCAGTATATCCTAAGCTAAAATTATTGTTTCTTATCAGAGAAAATGAAACATGATGTATAATAGAGGGAAAACAATAACAAAGAAAGAACACATCACCACTTATTTAGATTAGGATCCAATGAACATGCTTGTTATATTAGAAGAGCACACTAGTCACATACATCCTTGTCCAATAACTTGATATCACTCAGAAATCATCTCCCAGCCTATTTACAACTACTAATCACAGCTCTAACTCAGTGAAATAGCTTACAATCAGTCAACAACCAACCAACCAACATTTACAATGTATTTCTCATGAGTTGTTATAGGGTAAAGAGTGATAGTAGTGGTAGATAGAACTTAAATGACTCATTAAAACAGAGGGAGAAGTCTTTTTTTAAAGCCCATTCTGTTTTAATGTTTTTACATTAACTTTTGGTACTCTTTGGATGAATTAGGGGTCTTCGACAGACTAATAATAACTCCAAAGGTATGTTCTTGAAGTACTCTCTGGCTGTTGGTACTCTGTTTGTACTCTGAGACAAGAAAGGATGAATATTTTCCTTTCAGGTCTTCCATGCTTTGTAACTAATGCACTGAAAATTTAAGGAGCTTTATGTCAGAATAATAACTACTCTGGAGCTCAATGAAGAATATAGAATGGGTGGTAGTGATCTAGTCCTTTCTTCAATTGAAGGAATGTTCTGCTGGTACTAAATCACTGATATAACTTCTTTGAAACACTGATATGACTTGTTTATGTGGTTTAGGCCTCATTATGCCTCCTTGATAATTTTTATGGTCTTCATCTGTGTCCTTTGAGTCTGTAGCTGTGGATTAGGCCTCTTAGTCTTCATTATCATGCTTTTAACCCTTTAATTTGTCTTATGATACTATTTTCTGCTTCTTCTGACCTGTTTTTTGTGAAAATACAAGTTATGGGGCGCTTGGAGAGTTTGAATCAAGGTTTGTGACACTAATATTTCAATAAAACGTGCTTTAAACCCTCTAGGGATGTCTCTTCTGTGATCTTTGACTTTGGAAATGTCTCTTTGCGCTCTAAATCACCCTGACTGTGACTGTGGAGATAGTATGGCTTATTTCCCTTTTAAAACCTGCAAAACATAATAAACTCATTAAACGAAACCTGTGGGAGTGGGGGCGGATTGCTTCAGAGGGTCCAATAGAATGAAAGGGTATTGAGGGAAAATGGTGGACATAGTGAAAAAGGCAGAAAAACCATGGTGAAAGGTTAAAAAACAAGTCTGATGAAGGTTGAGTGCATCGTGGGTTTTGGATCGTTGGATTAGATTAATCAACGGTGATCTACGGTTGAGATCGCGCGATGGAGTCATTGGGGAGAATGGGTGAATGGTGGATGGATGAAGGTGAGATATAACATAGACCGTTAGATCTTAGAGATCAACGACTGCGATTAAAAGCTGAAGTCATGTTGCGGAGGGTGGTTTGGCGGAAAACCGGAATGGTTTTCGTGCGAGCTCGGAGGGGGTAAACGGTTTTCCAAAAAAAAATGTGATTCCACTCAGCGCCTAACACGTGGAAATCCAAAACCACCTATTTCGCATTTTTTTGGAACGTTAACTTTCGGGTGCAAAAATTATGCGAAACGCATCCTCAGCCGTTGGATGACGGGCGGAAGATCTGACGGTGCGGGTTTTGTGCAATGGGGGGTAAGATGCATGGGGCAGAGGTAGGTCATCGGGATTTTTCTTGACCGTAGGATTATGTGAATGGACGACTACGATCTGTTGTTGGGGCGGAGAGTATGGGAAATGAAAATGAGTGGAGATAATGCACGATGGTCGTCGATCTGTGTAGATCGACGGTCTATATTCACTCCAGACCATATTGTCGGGGAATGATAAAAACAACGGTAAAACGGTTCAGGGAAAGGTTTTTAAGGTCTTTATCACCCAACTTCAGAGCTTTAGGTCGCATGGGGGGGGGGGGGGGTGCTGAAGGAAATAAGCCCTCGGGGGCTTGAATGTATTATAATGTAAAAAGGTTGTTTTAGGTCCAAAATTAGTGCTTTTTAAGCGAAATGAGGGGTTCCGGTAGGCATAAAAGAAGACTTTTAAACCAAATAAAGGGTAATATGAGGTTTAAAAAGGGTTTTAGGATGAGATGGAGGTTGAAATGAAGGGTTTTGTGGGATTTGAAAGGGGAAAAAAGTGGTGAAAATGGAGACTTTGTGGGGGTGAAAGGGGCAGATGGAGGCCTTTTTAAAGCAATCTCTTTCACAAAATAGCAGGGATTTTTAATGGAAATAGCAATGAAGATTCTCTTGGAGGATAAGGACATCACAAGGCTTCAAGGATGATAAATTTTCAAGGGAAATTTTCGCTTGAAGGCTTGAAACACCAATTTAGCCACATGTTTTCTTTGACAAATTATTATAGGTGGCTAACAACTGCAACATGAAAAGACACTACATGCTACAGACTTACTCGTGATGTAGGGAGGGTATAATCCTATCTGTATAGCCATTATTGTTGCAACACCTTCTACTGGATCAAAAATCATTGTTTCAATTCCTACACATTGCATTGTTGTTGTGACACCATCCAATTGTTGTTGTTTCTACAACATCGTTAATTGACTTATGCTATTGCAACACCACCCACCAAGTGTTGCTACTCCAACACCTCCCACTTGGTGTTTTTGCTGTGACACCTCCCACCAAGTGTTGTTGTTGTGATACCTCCCATTATGTTTTTCTACTAAAACACTGAAATGATGTGGTGGTGCTACCACACCATTTTCTAGGTTGATACAATAACCATATTTCCATTACTGCCATAACTTCTGTTAGTAATTATTGCATTGCAACAAACCAGCCAATACCATGTCATATTTTGATACTACAAAACCCTCGTTGGACCATGATGATAAATTTATTTGTTCAGATCAACGAATCCATGTGAATCAATGTACTTGCACAAATATACCACCAAGCAAAATTCTGACTCACATAAATGGTTATCATTAAAGGTATGAATTTCCTTACATAACATATGGTATTAAAGTGTTATAATTGCACTTATCGACTAATCATTCATATTAATTAAAAATATAATCTTTGCCATCAATTACACACTGTTATAGACCATTTTTTCGCATCTAGTAAATAGGCTCATAAACCGGATCAATCATCATGCGTGAACATATTTTCATCATCCCTACACAAATCCTTAAGCATGAATTTTAGAAATAACTAATTTTTTGGGTTTAACTGCTTCAAATCAGTATTTTTAAGGCCCAACACACCATGCCCCTTTAGAGACCAGCATTCAACAACAGGCTTCTCCTTCTACACCAACACTAATCAATAGTAGCTTGTCCCCCATTGGGGGTGCACTGATTCTAGAAATTCAGTAAAATTAAAAAGGATCTTGAAGCTTATGCATTTTTTCAGTAAAATTATGGGAAGCTTCTAGGGGTTGTTTTAACCATTTACCTAGGAGAAGAAGCTCCAATCCTATCCGATCCTACCTTGGATATTTCACCTCTTATCCCTTGAGCTCATCCTCCTATCTCAAGTGGATCTCAATCATAGATTGGTAAATGGATAAGAATTCCTAAACTACCACACTCTCTTATATATTTAATTCCATCCATAACATCAACTTTGGGTTTTGGGGATTGATCATGCCCTCATGTTGTTGCCTTGAGTCTAACATATTTATCATCATCATGCATTAGGGTGGCATTGAGGCTTTCCTTGTGACAAGGAAGGGAAAGCCAACTTGGGGAGATATATACAAGATCAACATTATCTTTGGTTGTAAACTATCTCCTATTTCTATTAATAAAAATAATATATTGTTTTCTTATATGTGTTATGTTATGTTTACATTCATATATTTCAATGCCTCACCGATTCATTGAATGGAGTAATTGGATTATGTTACGTAGATGTTGTAGATCCTTGGCTTGTCTTGGTTGAATGTGTAGGTTCTATTTATAGGAATCAGAGCTACGATTGGAGCTTATAAGTTGGGAGGAGATTAAAGCTTGCGACGAATTCCAAGTAGGCCTCATTCCATATTTCAATTTCTATAAGGAAAACTTTATGATCTTTTCTTTATATTGTTCTAGACCAGTCCACTATATTTATGGGAGATATAGTTGTCCACAATCGTAAATCCTACGTAAAAAAATGGCGACTCCACTGGGGATCGAACCCAGAATCGTTGGTTTCATAGACACCATTGTTGTGACACCATCCAATTGTTGTTGTTTCTACAACACCGTGAATCGACTTATGCTACTGCAACACCACCCACTAGGTGTTGCTACTGCAACACCTCCAATTAGGTGTTGTTGTTGCAACACCTCCCACTATGTTTTGTTGTTGCAACACCTCCCATTAGGTTTTTCCACTATAAAAATGAAATTGTGTGGTGGTGCTACCACACCATTTTCAAGGTTGATACAATAACCAAATTTCCATTACTGCGATAACTTCTATTAGGAATTATTGCAATACCGTACACTAGCCAATACCATGTCATATTTTGATACTGCAACACCCTTGTTGGAACATGATGATAACTCGATTTGTTCAGGTCAACACATCCATATGAATTGATTTACTTGCACAAATCTCCCACCAAGAAAATTTTTTACTTACATAAACGATAAGCATTAAAGGTATGAATTTACTTACATAACATATGGTATTAAAGTGATATAATTGCACTTATCGAGTAATCATTCATAAGAATTAAAAATATAACATTCACCATCAATTCCACACCATTTACATACCACCACATCCCATAGTATCTCAACAGAAATTCTCACCATAATCAATAATTATACCACCATAATGCCATAATTAGAGATCGTCATCTTGCAATTTTCCAATGGAGTGTGTTATTATCATTGGAAACTAGTATTTTGTATAAAGTTCTAACCAAGAAACATGGGTTTATCATTAATATGCCATGAGTCAACTGAATCTCTCCATCTGCTAGTTTATGATAACATTTGGGCAAAATTCTAGGCAATAGGGTGTACTATCTACACTGGAATATTGAAGGGGTTTGATGAGAATATCACTCTTGAATTTTCCTGGTATTTATGAGGATATAGAACTACCATGAAAATTATTCCAGTTACAGTCAATGAGGACACAAGAAACATTGTATCAAGTCTACCTCGGGTCAACGAGAATTGGTATTCCCAAAAAATGCCTTATCCATAAGTGAGGGGTGAATTCCCACAAGTGAATGAAGTATTGGTGAACAAGGAGAATGTATTTGACATGAAATCCTTTCCTACACGATAGGTTGATGTGGATATTTTCAGCCATAGCTACTTCACCTGTGAAGGATGCTATGGCATTTTCTTCTAGCATCAATTAAGAACCTGCTCAACCACTTACAATGCCATAGATTAGTTAACATGCCTTTCTATTGTGGAAAACCTTGCAACAAATGGTCACAAGTGACTATAAATCATGGCAACCCAAGGACCATATTTCACACTACTACCTCATAAATCTCCTTTTGTGCATGCACTCCATTAAGTGGCCACACTTTGGATAGGCTGGTAGGGATACCAATTCCAGAAGCACCAATGGATATAACATAACTGGAAGCACCCAAAATTGTAACAAAACTAGAGGAAAAGGAAAGAACTACAACAAAGGTAGGGGTCACAATAGATTTTTAGGAAAAGGAAGGAGCTACAACACTCATGTTAGAGGTAAAGGTTGCATCATCCTCAATAGAACCAAGAGTTGTGGTATAAATAGAGGCAGAAGTTGAGACAAAGCCACAACAACCAAAGGAAGGGGAAATCCCATTGCAAGAGGGGGGTCATGATATTGATCTTAAAATCATTGGGATTCAACCTATAACCAAGATACTGAGGGGTATAAAAAAATGAGGAACCAAAAGGCTCTCTTACATGGCCATAAAAAAAGAAAAATTGGACGAGATACTCAAAGAGGGAACTTGCTACAACACAAAATCCATGTTGCAACACAAGAACTAGTGGGGGTGGATGAAGAGATAATCCTTGCTGCAACAAAAGAACCAACATGGTTAATCATGGAGGAAAAAATTGGTGCAACACAAGAACAAGCATGGGAAAATCATGACCAAGGAAAATCAGCAGAATGTACAAAGTCTGCAATAACCGAGGAAGAAACTATAAAACATGGAATAACTACAACAACTAGAGATCCTAGTCATATTGTGTGAATTTGGAACAAGGTCCACAAGAATAAGAAGAGGATGAACTCTAAATGCACACATTTCCTCATACCATTGTATTCAACCATTTCTAGAAGGAATAAGATATTAGAGAAGAAAAATAAAAACCTGTATCATTAAATGGAAACCTTAAAAGTTAGATTGGAGGCTAACCAATCCTAAAAGGGGTTGCATTACCTTGCTCAAGTAGCAAGACTCGTTGAAACAAAAAAAATTGAGAGGTGTGTACAAACATGGGATCTATATTATACCATAAAAGGTTGTTTAAATAGATAAGGACAAGTCTAAATTACAAGATGCAACCTTCCAAAGATACATAGAACTGAAAGAAGAAAAAGCTATCCAGATAAATCTGCAAGACGTGTGGGGAAAAGCTAAGAGAGAAAAGTGGAAAATGATGATGACAATACATGAATAAATGCTTATGTTAATAAAAAAACATTACAAGGTTGTCAATAGCCTTAGAGAGAAGTGGGAAGAACACCTAGATGTCCATAAGTTTATGTGGGATTTGAGGATAAAGAAAATGAAAAGAAGACATAAATAAAATAAATAATAATATGTTATATTTTCATATATAATATATTAATATTTATAAAATAATATAATTATAACAAATAATATATTATACCCTACATGCACACATTGCAATCACATATTATTGTATTAATAAATTAAAATTACATCATAATTATATTAAAAATATAATTAACATTATATAGAAAATAAAATAATATAATTATTATAAACTATTATTGTTAAAATAAAAGTAAATTCTTCAAAATTTTATATATGGTATTGGACCATTTCTAAAATGATTCTATCCATACTAAATTTCAATTTGAAAATATTTGTTAAAATATTAAGTTTTCTAACATTTTAACTTATGCTAATTATGTTGATTTGGGAATTTTATTAAAACTTTTAAAATAGAAAAATAAAATTTTAAAACAAGACAATTATCTTTTTTCTTTGATGACACAGTGTTATTATTAACCATCATATATTTATCTCAACTTTTTATCTACTAAGTGTTGAGAGGGATCAAGTCTCTTAATATGAAAATCTTTTTTTGAGTGCAAAACTTGAGGAAATGTTTGCATTTGTAGAGATTTGATCCCTCTAAGATATGGGTAGATCTCAAATTAAGATGGATTTTGAACAATAAACAAATAAAATGTTTCAACACTCATAAAGTTTTAATTTTCACTTGTTTTTGTATAATATATATATATATATATATATATATATATATATTTAAAGATGTTAACTCTCTCTCTCTCTTACATGTCAACTCCATATTAAACATTGATTGAATTAAAAATATATATCATACTTTCAATTAGAAAGAACTGAACAATGGAATCATAAAAAACACATTCTCTTTTAAATAATATTTGTGAACTCGGTAACAGGAGACAATACTAAGCCTTGACGTGAGGACAGGGGCGTGATGGCACCTAGGGTTTCTTCAGCATCGAGCTTCCATGCCGCCGCCCTGCCCTCGCTCAGCCATGATCGTTCACACGGAGGTGGACTGCAGGTTTATTCCGCCATCACAGAACCTGGTGTATTCCTTGGCCCTCTAGGCGCTCTCTTCCCTCTCTTCCCTCTGGATAAAAGCGAAGTTAAGAATCGGCCCTCTGCAGCTGCGTTCTGGAAATGTTGCCCCCCTCAGACAGAAGATGCAAGGATTAAGCATGGATCTGTCGAAAATACTCTTTCTCCTCAAGCGGCGGCTCTTGGGAAGAATGACCACGGGCAGAAAGACTGCTCACCCCCTTTCGAACCTCTTCTACCTTCCCAGAAACTTCGATACTCTGACTTTCATACTCATAAACCTTTGAGCTATCAGGATTTGTTTGGAGGGCGCACTAGGGATTCCTTATGGGCGGAAAAAAGTCACCAACTCTATGGCCATTGGACTCTCCCCACAGCTTCTCACAAGCCCCAGCTGCAAGTTCAGGAGAAGGTGGAGAACCAGAGTACCAGCTCCCTCTCGTCTCAGATATGCAGAGGCAAGAAGGAGTCTGATCACTCTGCCTCATTTCAGATCCAGATCTTGCTCCTTTCTGGCAAAACTTTGCTACAATGGGTGAGCTCTTCGGATCTTGTGCAGGACCTCAAGCAAATCCTGGAATATAGGCTGGGGATTCCCTATGCATCACAGCGACTCCTCCACGAAGGTAAACAACTAGAGGATTTTTATCCACTCTCTTCTTACAGTATTAAAAGAAATGCATCCATCATTTTCACCCTTCGCTTGAGAGGGGGAGCTGTTGGACAGTCATCCACAGCTGTGGATTTTTCATACAAAGATGCTATCCATGCTCAGATACCCAAGAAAACAGCTCCACCAGCTCAGGCTCCTAAGCCTTTTTTGGTGGACAAACTGGAGGAAACCCCCTCCATTGAAATAATGCATCCAACGCTGGATGAGCAAATCCAAAAGTTTGCTGAGCATGCCATTATTTGCAGATTTAATGGACTATGGCCATGCAGGGCAAACCTCTACCAATGGATTCACTCTAACTGGACCAACAATTGCAAGGTTCTATTCTGCTCAAAGGTCTTCTTCATTGTAGTGTTTGCTTTCAGTGAGGACTACCAAAAAGCATTAACTGAAGGTCCATGGTTCTAGGGCTCAGCAGGTTTATTCCTCACCCCCTGGTTCCGAGATTTTGATCCTTCTACAGCAGTTATCACCAAGCTCCCCATCTGGGTCAGACTTCCTAATCTCCCGTCGCATTTATGGCACTTTGTTATATTCCAAGGGATAGGTAATACTCTAGGCCGCTTTCTTGCCACAGATACCTCTAGGGGGGAAAAGGGCATATACACCTTCGCCAGAATCTGTGCAGAAATGGACATGAGCAAAGGTCTACCTGATCAGATTAATCTTAAAATTGGAGACTTCCATTGGACTCAGACATTGGATTACGAGAACACAGCCTTCCGCTGCCGGCATTGCCATCATACAGGGCACCTTCAGAGCTCTTGTCCCTCGATGCCTACCCAAAAGAAGAAAGCCAATCTTAAGCCGAAATCCAAAAGCTGGAAACCTCATGATCCTCCCCCCATGGATGATTTGGATTCCAGCTCGGATGAAGAGGAAGGGGATGCAGAAGGAATGGACACAAAGCCGTCACAGGATCCGCCTTCAGCAAGTCCCTAGGAATCTAATATTCCACCAAACTCTCAGAAAAGAACTCATGAGTCCTCTCCCTCGGATTCAGACAAGGAGACCTCGGTGTCAGCCCAGCTCAGTCTGCAAATCATGCCAGCTCCGCAGCATCATCTTGGCTGGATCCAAGTTGGTAAAAAGAAAGGGAAAAAATGCAAAATAGTTGATTCTACCCACGTTGGGTAGAATCCCTTGTTCCTCCCCTGTTTCTCTGTTTTTCTTGCTACTTTTTACTTAGCACTGCTCTCTTCATGGTTTCTCATAGGGGCCGAGGTGGATAGTTTATCCTTTCCGGCTGCCCATTTTCTTGCTTCTCTTGATTGTAACTTCATATTGTACCATACGTTCTCTTAATAGAATTAGTTTTACCGAGAAAAAAAAAAAAAAAAAAAAATATATATATATATATATATATATATATATATATATATATATATATATATATATATATATATATATATATATATATATATATATATATATATATATATATATATATTTGTGAACTCATACTAAGAATATAATTAATTACCTTCTTCACAACAGAAAGTGAAAATATAAAGAAAAAGAAAAAAAGAATTTTAATTATTTTATTCTTATATGTA
Source organism: Pinus albicaulis (assembly GCA_034641835.2). Taxonomy (NCBI): domain Eukaryota; kingdom Viridiplantae; phylum Streptophyta; class Pinopsida; order Pinales; family Pinaceae; genus Pinus; species Pinus albicaulis. Next base: position 1,021,046,754 of record CM076583.1, on the reverse strand, counting down.
AAGTTCATATAAATTTATGTTATTTATAACTGATAGTCAAACAATTTTTAGAAATATAATTTTGGTTTATATGTTAAATGTCAACTGAACATATAACATGTAGTCTCAATAATATTATTTTTTCATGTTATTTGTCAATTACATATTAAGTAGTGATGAAATTACATATCTCCTTTATACTAAAAAGTATATATATAATACTTCAATTACTTTTATCTCTCAATATAAGGTCAATATAACATTAAGTAGAAATTAAAGTATCTTATTTATTATTAATATTGATTTATTTTTTTATTTTCATTTTTTTCATTTGTTAATGTATAAATTATTTTATTATTTTTAAATATAAAATTACTTAACATCTCTTTCATACTATATTGTAGAGAACTCCTTGAGACAATTAATGTGTATCATAATTACAATAAAATAACCTTTTCTTCTTCTTCTTTTCTCTGAATAGTTCTACTTCTATATTGATACAAAATAAAATTACAAAGAGGCAGAGGCCTCAGGATTTCCAGCCCAATGCTGCGGCATTCTCACATTACAATGCTGGTCATTGACAGACAAAACATGCTGGAAGCTGACCAAGAGAGCTATAAAAACTGTGACCTCATCTGACTCAAAGAGATAATTGACTTCTATGACTGGATTGTGAACAGACCTTGACACAGTGACATTATCAGACATAACCAGAGTGCCTAGATTCTTACAGTTCCTACCCATTACAGAACCCAAAACTGACATTTCGAAATTCTGAGGTAGCGCCAAAAATTGAAATCATAAACTGAATTATGCCGCCCACGTAGGGGAAACCGACAGTTTAACAAAAGAGTGAACATGAGAGCTGGAGAACAGTAAAGCAGGAGCACCAAACTGGAATTGAACACCTCCATGCCAACAGAAACCAAAAACCCAGGAACGCAAACCTGATTAGACTTCATGAGATGAGGGAGGCTCTTCCTCAACGATAAGGCAAGCAAATTTATATGGATCGTCTTCATCAGGAGGAGGGCCATCCTTGCTTGCGGAGCCGCCGTCATTTGGAGCGCTGGGACCTGCTTGCAGACCCACATCAACATCAACACCAGGATCAACACTCTGCCGGATATCCTTCTGAGAAATGTTGTGCTCGGCTTCCTCTTTAGTCGCCAGAGCCACTTCAGGAGTAGCCATGACTTGACCCGAGGAAACTTCCCGGAGTTCGATGGTGACAGAGGCTAAGAGGGAGATATTGCTGAAAGTGCAGGGGAATTGAAGACGAGCATGGTGAGAATGCGCCCTGGAGGAGAGACGAAAGTGCCCAGCTGGATTGGACTAATCTCGACCCCTACCACGACCCCTTCTGGAGGCAAGAAAGTGAACAGGGCCGAATTCCGAAGAGTAGGACGAAGAATCTAAGGTGGAGGGGGAGGACCTGCGGTTCACTTGCCCACGGGAGCTGCCTCTCCTGCAGTGCATTCTTGGGCGCAGGCGAGGCATGGTAAGAAGAGCAAATGGAGAAAAAATGTCAGCAGAATTGTGGGAACAGGGGAGAGCCGAAAGGAGACTTGCTTGAGCATACAGAGGATAACTGGTTGGAGAGGAGGACGGGCGTAAGTGATTGCAGAAAGAGCTATTGGAAAAATGGAATCCCGGCATTAAGTTTACACAGCAACCCAAAGCACATCGCATCCCTGTGCTGGTGCGTGAGCGATGCTCAGCGGCAGCAAGAGAGCAGCAGGTGCGAAGGGGAGGAGCACAAATGAGATCATCGTAGGGCACCATGACTGAAGAAAGAGCAGGCAATCGACGGGGGATGGGCTTCATTAACTCTGCATTGAAGACCTGGACGGAAGAATTTAAGACCGGCATCATGCGAGGTTGGATGGCGGTGGTAATAAGCCACGCGCCATCCCACCATTTCACCTGCGTACCATATGCCTCGTTTCCCACCCGCATTCGGGAAAATAACATTTACTTATTATTATATATAATCATTATTAATATTTTATGATTTATTTTATTTTATATTATTAATATTAACCATTTATTTTATTAAATTATATAATAAATAATCTGTTTTATTGGCTAAGTGTTAATTTTATATTATTAATATTAAAAATTCATTTTATTGAATCATATAATAAATAATCTATTTTTAAATAAATTATATAATAAATTTTTTATTTTTATTGGCTAAGTATATTTTTTTATTTTTTAAACAATTTTTTTCCAATTTTATTATTAATTAAATTTTCATGTAAAATACCTCATATTTAAGATTTTTTTCTTTTTAAATATTTTTTTTTAAATAACTTATGCATTTCCACTGAAAAGAAATGAATCTTGATGTAACCGTTGGTTTATTGCTAAAGTAACTCAAGAACTGAGAGTTAGTTAAAACAGAATTAGTTCAAATAGTTACCCCACCTCTAGGGATAAAGGGGAGGAAGAGGGGTTATGTTCAGTAAATGGAGCAGGAAAATTCTGGAGAAGAATTCCTGGACTGGTCCCAACCAGTGGAATACTCCAAATTTCTGATATTGTTGGAATTGGAGATAGGAACGGATTGTCCCGAAGTCTCTTCCAGAAGTTTTTTGTTAACTAAAGCTCAAACTTGGAGCCCGGGGGAGGGTTGGAGGACGTAATAGCCTCACTCTTGGTAGGGAGGCATAATATCAATCAGAGAAACAAAGGACAGATAAATATTTTGGTTGTATGTTATTAAACTTGAAATTATGCAGAAAGTTACAAGTATGTTTAATGAAGTAGGAATCTGTACATGTTCTTTTTTTGTTGCAGATATTTGCAAATACGTAAAATCTAGCACTCCTAACAATTGGTAACTACCCAGAACCCTCGAAAGAAGGTTGCGTGTTGGTTTCCCTTGCTACCTATGATAATACACGGAAAGTTATGGTTCGGTCATAATTTCTACTTAGATATAGAAAGAAATAATGCTAGTACTGTAAAGAAAATAGAACTGCAGAAGTAAAAACAATCTTATTGTGAAATATGTAAAGACAGAAATAGCATGGTTATAAACTGAGGTGTATTCATTAAATACTAGAAAAAAGAATCTATAGATGATTTCAAGTATATAGCAGACTAGAGGAAGTACCCAGATAATGAATTACTAGTAAAACATGATTTCAAACCCTTATGTGGAAAACTACAACTCATGTTGTAATTCCTAAGCCTTGGAATTTAGAAAAGAAATAAACAAATAAAGAGGAGGGTTTCCTCAAAAATGCATTTGCTTAGAAGGCTACTGGAATGATATATATATATATATATATATATATATATATATATAGAGAGAGAGAGAGAGAGAGAGAGAGAGAGAGAGAGAATTTAAAGTATCGAGAACAATCTTTAGACAGAAAGGAATCTCACTTAGGAAATGTCATAATAGGTTCAATATGTATAGACATTTAAACAATGCTAATTAAGGTCTCAAGAAACAGTATAGGCAGACTCAAACCACTATGGTAAATACATAAACTATCTACTAAGAGATCAAACTAACAACAAATGATGTAGAAGAATTCTGAGACCAAAATTATATCATTCAAATGAGCTTAATATGCAAAAAGAGGAAAAATCCCACTGATATAATCATAAGTATAGTTGTTACTGAAAATAGAGTAACAGTTAAAACAAAACCCTCATGTATATCTTTCGCAGGAAATGAAAACATTCTGATAGGAGTCACAAACTAGATTGTACTAGAGGAACAATAATAACCAAAGTTAAGAACTTGGCTCCACAGTTCTACAAATTGTAACATTGTTACAGGCCAAAGGAATTAATTATTAACACAGCTATTACATGAAAATTAGTCTTTGCATACCCATTCAGGGCATTGGCCAAGGGGAAAACCCGTCTTAAAAAAACTTTAAAACCAGAGTCGAAGACTCTCTAGATAGACTGTAAAACCAATTTTCCAAATTTGGTTCTGACAATTCTATGACCCAAGGCCTTTTCGATAAGGAGTACCTAGCAGAGTCGGAAAGTGTTAGGGAAACTGAGAGTTGAGCACCGATATAGAATGTTGTTACATTATATTTAGTGAGGGTATACCTGCGGAAAATAGGATTAAGGGAAATCAACATACAATACATAATCTTGACCAGAGAAATTAGTAAGAGAAATGATAATGATAATTTGCATGTCTTCACCTTATTATTGATGGCGCAAAGAAATAAGGCCAAACTGTCTGCAAGGGTTAACGAGGAACTATGAACTAGATGTCCAGAGAAGAGTTCTAAATAAGCTACAGGAAACTGCGGAAGAAAAATAATAAGTGAACCAAGGTTTTACCTCGGATTTGCTGAAAGGCTGCACCATGGAGGCGCGAAGCTTATTACCCTGAAAATCGGCTGTATAAGGAAACCTGTATAAAAATTAACGGACATATATGATGTATCAAGACTGAAAATCCAAATCCTTAAAAAGAACTGCAGGGAAAAGCTAAATAAAGCAAACTCAAATTGTTAACATATCCTTGAATAATAGAGAAAACCCAGTAAATACTTACGCAAAGTAACTGTAAAGAAAGGCTTGACTACTAGAAAGAAAACCCAAACAGTCACCTGGTAGTTGATAAAGGACGCGTAAACATGTCATTTTCGGAATCCTACAACTTTTCTCAGAGGCGGAGAGCTTTAGCTGTAAAGACAGACGAAATGACCTAAAACTTTGTGCGAGCGGTTATGAGAGGAAGGGTCATTCCTCAACCCTAATACTTTATCACCTTTAGATCTCGAGAGGACAGATCGAGGGAGGAGATGTCTCCACTTGTCCACAGTCGATAATCTTGACAGTAAGACATTAATAAAAATCCAATATCCGGAATTAATAGCCATTAACCTTTCAGATTTTTACCGTGTGGAAATCACGCAATCAATGCTTTTGGAACTTGTGTTATGTACATTTTTAATAAATAGATTGAAGGACGATTGGAAGTCTCAAATGAAGGTTTTGTAAAGCGAGTTACAATAATATGAATCATGGAATATGAACCATAGAATTGCATATATATTATTTCTATAATGATTGCGGTAAAGATGAAATTCATAGGTAGTAACTATAAAATTATTGTGGTACGTTTTGGAAAGCTGTGACTAGGATATATAAATTATGATAATATAAATTTGGAATGAAACATAAAATAGTAAATAGGAAATTTTGGATTGGGATATGTAATTTTTTTTTTTTTTTATGGTTATTGTTGATGTATGTTACAAGTGGTATCAAAGAAGTGTTTGTACATTGGGACCCTTCGGTTCAACTAACATTTTAAGATGTGTATTACTGATGCACACAAAGAGAAATAAGTTAAGAGTATATTATGAGGAGGGTGTAGACTCAACAACCACCTCCGAATACCGGGGAAACATAACCTCGACCGGAAATGAACCCAAAAATGTTGGTGCAGCTGAGTGTGGATCAACATCAGCAAACCAGTAGGCTGTTAGAGGAGCACCAGCACCAAACCAACATCCTCTTAAACACAGTACATAAGTTACAAGAGGAAATGGAGAGAGTGCAAAACGATAATGTGCATTTGATGCAAGAACAAGAGAGGATAATAAAAAGCCTCTCCGACAAATAGAATCAAGGAAATGAGAGACCAAGTACTGATAGAGAGTTTCAGGAAGGAAATGAGCAACGAACAAGAGACCATGACACTGATAGAATGGAAAGAAGTCAGTCTCAGCCGAGTAACAGAAATAAAAACTACAATGAAGCTGAGTCAGATAATGTGTCAGATCAGAAAGAAGTGAAGAGACAAAAAGTAGAGCTACAAGGTCAATTTCGAAAAATAAAGCCTCCTACATTTGATGGAGTAGAAGAGGAAGTGGTTGAGGCATGGCTGATAAACATGAATAAGTATATTCAGGTATATGAATACAATAGTAATATTAAAGCCAGACATTAGGGGAATTTTGAGGTCTAAAATGGGCCTCCTAAGGAAATTATAAAATAATAGTGGAAATAATAAAATTATATTTGATTACATCATCAAATTTTGGAGGAAAAAAAGAAAAAACTAATTTTTCAACTTGTATTTTGAACTTATCTCCCTAAGTTTTTACTCAAATTTCGAGCAGGAATACACGTTGGATGCAAAATTTAATTTCCCATCCAATGAGTACCCATGTTGCATACTTTTGATGGACTTTTCTACATGAAAGATGAGAAATACATGAAAAACATGATTGCAATCACGTTTTTTCATGTATTTCTCATTTTTCGTGTAGTAAGGTCCATCAAAAGTATGGAACATGGGTAATCCTTGGATGAGGAATTAAATTTTGCATCCAACGAGTACTCTCGCTCAAAATTTGAGTAAACCCTTAGGGAGATAAGTTGAAAATACGAGTTGAAAAAGTAGTTTTATTATTTTATTATTTTTTAATCTTTTTACTTTTTTACTCCAAAAATGGTGAATCATCCCCCATGGTTGATATCATCATCTTGAATCCTATCGGTTCTCATAAAGTTTATTTTGGTTGTACATTTTTCTTAGGAGGCCTATTTTAGACCTCAAAATTCCCCTAATGTTAGCTATTTATTAGTTGAGGGAGAAAGCTACGCTGGGAGGAAGTGAAAAACATTCGCAATATAGATGATCGGGACATGACTTGGGATTCGTTCCAATAGTATTTTAAAGATAAATATTTAACTGAACGCTTCTATGATGAAAAATCTAGGGATTTCCATGACTTAAAGTTGGCTCAAATGACGATGGATGACTATATCACCAAGTTTACTTCCTTACTCCGATATGTTCCGTATTTATGGGATGAAAAGGAAAAAGTACATCGATTCCTGAGTAGTTTTCCGATCATATGAAGGAACGTATTGAGTTTGTGAATCCCAAAACTATGGACGAAGCAATCCAGAAGGAAAGAATGTGTTACCAGCAAGCTAAGGAAAAAGGAGAATAAGGTAAAAGCTGGTAGGCAAAGAAAGAGCATAAGGGCAGTTCTGGTTTCAGAAAAACAGAACCAGTAATTTTAAGAGTGTTGCCAGAAGTTCAGTTAGCAAACAATTTGGCAGGAATTATCAAATAATAAGATGGCCTACAGAAGATAAACTCACTGAAGCTTCTAAAAAACCTGAGCAAGCACCAAATCAAAAGCCACCTTTATAGTGTTGGGGGTGTGGTGAGGCACATTACTATAGGAATTGCCCATAGTGAGGAAGGAGTGAAGCAGTTACCAATTTGCAGGAGGCCTCAACAGTGGGAGATGTAGCCATAATCATATCCAAAATTAATGCAGCCCTGGAAGATTGAGAGGCAGGCTATCAATCGACAATGATAGAACTAGAAGGTAAATTTCTATTTCAACCTGTTTCTATTTTGGTAGAACTAGATGCAAGTTTAAGTTATGTAAGTCCAAAATTAGTAGAGAATTGTAAATTTCAGATTCAGAAATTTAGAACTCCATGGCTGGTACAGTTAGCCACTAGAGCCAAGAGGAAAGCTAGCGCTAAAATCCCAAACTGTGCGCTAGAAATCAATGAACAACAACTAACAGTAGACCTGAATGTATTACCTTTGGGATCCTATTATGTACTACTTGGTATGGACTGGTTGGAGAAGCATTCGACGTTAGTGGATTGTAAGGAAAAGATAATTTATTACAGACTGCAAGATGGTACTCGCAAGGAAATTCAAGGTATAAAGAAACCTCTGAAGCTGCGACCCATCACAACATCTCAAATGGGTAAGTGGATGAGGAAGGAATGTCATTTGTATGTCATCCAAGTGGGTTTTACTAATTCAAAATAAAAAGCGTCAATGATGGAAAACATTCCAATAGTGCAATATTTTATGGATGTGTTTCCAGGAGAAATACCAGGCTTGCCACCAAGAAGGGACATTGATTTTACCATAGAGTTGATACCTGGGGCATCACCTATCTCAAGGACACCATACCGCATGAGTGTACCAGAGTTAACCAAATTGAAGATGCAGCTGCAAGAATGATTGGATAAAGGGTACATTTGACCAAGTGTATCTCCCTAGCGAGCACCTGTTCTATTTGTGAAAAAGAAACACGGAACCATGCAAATGTGCATGGATTACCGCCAACTTAATAAAATGACAATTAAAAATAGATATCCTTTACCTCGGATTGATGACATGTTTGACCAAGTGAAGGGAGCAACGATATTTTCAAAGATAGATCTAAGATCGGGATACCATCAGATTAGGATAAAGGATGAAGACATTCATAAAACTGCTTTTTGTACCAGGTACGGACACTATGAGTTTGTGGTGCTGCCTTTTGGACTAACGAACGCACCAAAAACATTTATGAGGTTGATGCATGGTATATTTCACCCTTTTTTGGATAATTTTGTATTAATATTTATTGACGACATTTTGGTGTACTCCAAGAATGCGGAAGAACATAAAGAGCACTTACGGATAGTGCTGGAAATGCTAAGGAAGCATCAGTTGTATGCTAAGTTCAACAAGTGTGATTTCTTCAAGGAATAAATGTAGTACCTTGGTCACGTAATTTATGCTGAGGGTATTGCAGTTGACCCAGAGAATATCATAACAATTATGGAATGGAAAGTACCCCAAAACGTAGCAGACATATGATATTTTATGGGGCTGGCAGGTTATTATCGGTGGTTTATTGACGGTTTTTCAAAAATTCCTTTCCTAATTACTTGCATACAAAGGAAAGGAAAAATATTTAAATGGAAAAAGGAATGTCAGGACTACTTTGAAAAAATGAAGCAGTTATTGACTACAACTCCGGTACTAAGGGTAGTTGATCCTAATAAAGAGTTTGAGGCCTACACAAATGCGTGCAAAGAAGGTGTTGGGATGATTCTGTCACAAGAGGGTAAGGTGATTGCCTATGAGTCACAAAAATTAAAAGAGCATGAGCAGTGGTACTCAACTTATGACTTAGAGCTGACATTAGTAGTGCATGCACTACTTACTTGGAAAAATATTTGTGCTCAAAACTGATCACAACATCTTAACCAACTATTTTAAACAAACTGATCTCAATTCTCGCTAGGCAAGGTGAAATGTCCTCTTGAGCGAATTTGACATTGATATGCAGCATGTAAAAGGTAAGGAGAATAGAGTAGCTGATGCTTTAAGAAGAAAATTGCATGGTGTTTATGAGTTGTATTATAATCAGGTTGAGTGCAGATTTCTAGAGTAAATAAAAGTAGAAGCTGAGAAAGATCCTGAATATAAGTTTATGTGGCAGCAAGCAAAGGAGTTCAAAGACCAAGGAAAATTTGTTGTTTACGAAATAGATAAGGATGGGTTGCTAATTTTCAAAAAGGGAATTTTTGTTCCAAACAGAATGGAGTTGAAGGAACTAATTTTGAATGAATATCATCGAAGTAATTACTCTGGACATCCTAGATATCACAAGATGCTAACAATAATAAGGAGAAATTACTTCTAGCCAGGTTTGAGGAGAGATATTGCAGAATATCTAAATAAGTGTTTAGAATTCCAACAAGTGAAAGTGGAGCACCAGAACCTAGCAGGGTTGATGCAACCTATACCAGTACCTGAGTGGAAGTGGGAGGTGATATATTTAGAATTTATCACTAGATTACCAAGGTCCAAAAAGCATAATGACTCTATTATGGTAGTAGTGGATCGATTAAGCAAATCAGCCCACTTTATACCAGTAGAGTCTAGTTACAAGACGATGCAGATAGCAGACATTTATGCGAGAGATTTTTAGACTGCATGGTATCCAAAAGAATGTCATATATGATAAGGATGTGAAGTTTAGGTCAGCATTCTGAAAAACATTGTTCACAGGATTGGGGACTCAAATTAATTCAGCACTGCTTACCATCCGCAGACGGATGAACAAATAGAGCGAGTAAATCAGATCCTGGAGGATATGTTACGTATGTATGTAATGCAACAACCAACTAGGTGGGAAGAGTATTTACAACTAGTTGAGTTTGCATACAATAACGGCTATCAGGAGTCACTCAAAATGAGTCCATTCGAAGCCTTATACAGGCGATAGTGCAGAACTCCTATTAACTGGAGTAGCCCAGAAACCAAGCTGATGCTTGGACTGGATATGCTAGCTGAAATGGAAACAAAAGTAAAGAAGATCTGAAAAAAATTGAAGGCAGCTCAGGATAGGCAAAAAGTGTATGTAGATAAGAAAATGACTTATCGTGAATTTGAAGTGGGGGACCATGTGTACGTAAGGATTAAGCCAAAGAAAAGCACTTTAAGGAGGGCCTCTTGTGCCAGGTTGTCACCCAGGTTTTGTGGTCCTTTCCAGATATTGGAAAGGGTAGGACCTGTGGCTTACCGATTGGTCGTGCCCAATCATATCCGAGTGCACAACGTCTTTCACGTATCATTATTGAAACGATACATTCACGATCCAAAGCACATAATCCATTGGCAGAGCATTCAGGTAGGATATGAATACCAGACTTGATTAGATATGCTAAGACGTATGTTAAGACTAATTCAAGTTTATTGATTGCAGGTCGAACCAGACAACGAATTTCTAGTCGAACCTCAATGCATAATCGACCAAAGAGAAATCATGCTCCGGAAATGAGCCATCACCCAGGTTAAAGTGCAGTGGAAGCACTTTGGCCCAGATGAGGCTACCTAGGAAGATGCGGGCTTTTTTCGGGAGGCATATCCGGAATTATTTGCTGGAGAAGAATGAAAACACTGAGGACGGTGTTCACTTCTAGGAGGGAAGTTGTAACAGCTGGTTTATTACTAAATAGTGATTATGACACATTGATGAGACATTAAGACATTTATTATTACTTTTAATTTTATTTTATTTTCACAATGTATTATGAGCAAGAAAAGTAATCTTGATTAAATTAATTATGGAAGTGATTTTCCATAATAGAGTAATAGACTGATGGTAAAAAGTAACTCAAGAACTGAGAGTTAGTTAAAACAGAACCAGTTCAAACAATTACCCCACCTCTAGGGATAAAGGGCTATCCTAGTGAGGAAGGGGGTTTCTGTTTGGTAACTAGAGAAGGAAAATTCTGGAGAAGAATTCCTAGACTGGTGCTAACCAGTGGAATACTCCAAATTTCTGATATTGTTGGAATTGGAGACTGGACCAGATTTTCCCGAAGTCTCTTCCAGAAGTTTTCTGTTAACTAAAGCTCAGACTTGGAGCTTGGGGGAGAGTTGGAGGACGTAATAGCCTCACTCGTGGTAGGGAGGCATAATATCAGTCAGAGAAAGAAAGGACAGATAAGTATTTCAGTTTTCTATTATTAAACTTGAAATTAATGAAGTAGGAATCTGTGCATGTTCTTTTTCCATTGCAGATATTTTCAAATACGTAAAATCTAGCACTCCTAGCAATTGGTAACCTGAGGGTTGTTAACCCAGAACCCTCGAAAGAAGGTTCTGTCTTGGTTGCCCTTGCTGCCTATGATAATACACAGACAGTTATGGTACAATCATAATCTCTACTTAGATACAGAAAGAAAGAATGCTAGTACTGTAAAGAAAATATAACTGCAGAAGTAAAAACAATATTTTTGTGAAATATGTAAAGACAGAAATAGCATGGTTATAAACCGAAGTGTATTCGTTAAATACTAAAGAAAAGAATCTTTAGATGATTTCAAGTATATAGCAGACTAGAGGAAGTCCCCAGATAATGAATTACTAGTAAAACATGATTTCAAACCCTTATGCGGAAAACTATAACTCATGTTGTAATTCCTAAGCCTTGGAATTTAGAAAAGAAATAAACAAATAAAGATGATGGTTTCCTCAAAAATGTGTTTGCTTAGAAGGCTACTGGAATGATATATATATATATATATATATATATATATATATATAATACAGACAATTTAAAGTATCGAGAACAATCTTTAGACAGAAAGGAATCTCACTTACAAAAATGTCATAATAGGTTCAATATTTACAAACATTTAAACAATGCTAATTAAGGTCTCAAGAAACAGTACAAGCAAACTCAAACCACTATGGTAAATGCATAAACTATCTACTAAGAGATTAGACTAACAACAGATGATGTAGAAGAATTTTGAGACCAAACTTATATCATTCAAATGACCTTAATATGCAAAAAGAGGAAAAATCCCACTGATATAATCATAATTATAATTGTTACTGAAAATAGAGTAACAGTGAAAACAAAACCCTCATTTATATATTTCGCAAGAAATGAAAACATTCTGATAGGAGTCACAAACTAAAATGTATCCGAGGAACAATAATAACCAAAGTTAAGAACTTGGCTCCACAGTTCTACAAATTGTAACATTGCTACAGGCCAAAGGAATTAATTATTAACACAGCTATTACATGAAAATTAGTCCCGGCATACCCATTCAGGGCATTGGCCGAGGAGAAAACCCGTCTTAACGAAACTTTAAAACCAGAGTCGAAGACTCTCTAGATAGATTGTAAAACCAATTTTCCAAATTCGGTTCCGACAATTCTGTGACCCAAGGCCTTTTCGATAAGGAGTATGTGGTAGAGTTGGAAAGTGTTATGGAAACTAAGAGTTAAGCATCGATATAGAAAGTTGTTACATTATCTTTAGCGAGGGTATACCTACGGAAAATAGGATTAAGAGAAATCAGCATATAGTACATAATCTTGACCAGAGAAATTAGTAAGAGAAACTATAATGATAATTTGCATGTCTTCACCTTATTATTGATGGCGCAGAGGAATAAGGCCAAACTGACTACAAGGGTTAATGAGGAACTATGAATTATATGTCCAGAGAAAAGTTCTAAATAAGCTACAGGAAATTGCTGAAGAAAAATGATAAGGGAACTAGGGTTTTACCTTGGATTCGCTGAAAGGTTGCACCATGGAGGCGCGGAGCTTCTTACCCTAAAAATCGATAGTATAAGGCAACCTGTATAACAATTAACGAACATATATGATGTATCAAGAGTGAAAAGCCAAACCCTTAAAAAGATTTGCAGGGCAAAGCTAAATAAAGCAAACTCAAATTGTTAACATATCTGTGGAATAATAGAGCAAACCCAGTAAATACTTGCGCAAAGTAACTGTAAAGAAAGGCTTGACTAGTAGAAAGAAAACCCAAACAGTGCCCTGGTAGTTGATAAAGGACGCGTAAACATGTCATCGCCGGAATCCTGCAGCTTGTCTCAGAGGCGGAGAGCTCTAGCCGTGAAGACAGACGAAATGAGCGAAAACTTTGTGCGAGCGGTTATGAGAGGAAGTGTCATTCCTCAACCCTAATTATTTATCACCGTTAGATCTCAAGAGGACAGATCGAGGGAGGAGATGTCTCCACTTGTCCACAGTCGAGAATCTTGACAGTAAGACATTAATAAAAATTCAACACCCGGAATTAATAACCATTAACCTTTCATATTTTTACTATACGAAAATCACGGAATCAACGCTTTCGGAACTTGTGTTATGTAGATGTTTAATAAATAGATTGAAAGACGTTTGGAAGTCTTAAACGAAGGTTTTGTAAAGCGAGTTACAATAATATGAACCATAGAATTGCATATATATTATTTCTATAATGATTGCTGTACAAATGAAATCCATAGTTAGAAACTATAAAATTATTGTGGTACGTTTTGAAAAGCTGTGACTAAGATTTATATTATATGATAATATAAATTTGGAATAAAACGTAAAATAGTAAATAGGAAATTTTGGATTGGGCTATGCAAATTTTTATTTTTTTTATTTTGTATGGTTAATGTTGATGTATGTTACACTTGATTTCAATTTCTCTTCGAACTAGAAAAGCAATGTGACAGCTTTATTAAATTTTTAATGCTCAAATCCTTATAAAATCGTTCGGAAATTGAACTTTACACAATTTGGTGTTTGAATATTAAAATCTTGAGATGTAATGATAAAAATATAATTAACATCTTGTATAATTTAGTTATGATTAAATATTCAATTTATGATAGTTTTTTTTTAATATATATATCATAGAGATGAAGTTTGACATTGCATATATAACTCACTCTAAATTTTTATAACATTTACATATAAGAATTATACCTAAGAATTAAAATACATCCTGATTTAAAATACACTTAAATAATAATACCGATTTTATCATTCATTTATTTTTTTTCAAACTATTTTGTAAAAGATAAATGCTAAACAACTTCACTGCATATTCCACTTACATGTTGTTTTTTTAATCTAACCATTTTAAACGTAAAGAAACATGGATTTAACCCATTATATTTAAATATTTTTCTCATTTCGCCTATTCTAAAAATAAATCAATTGTCTTCCACACAATTCAATCTGTAACGCAATTTTTTATATTACATATAAAGCGAGGCCAAGGAAATATATTTAAACACGTATCTTCACAGCTTAGTTTTCACCCACTCACACCTTAACGATACCCTCTTACGTTTGTGGTACCCCACTAATAGCAATACCAATAGAGATAAAGTAGTACACAATCCCACTCCTTTATTCCGAAAAGGGAGAGCGGTGCCTCGCTTTTGAAGGAGGTGGTCAACATGTATTCACAATCAGTACATACACAACTCATATCTTATCCGTGCATTAGTTGGAATACATACTCTGCCATAATGTATTGGTTGGAATAAAGATCCTGCCATCCCCCTGTATCATACACATGTTATCCTCTAGGATCATACACAGTACATTGGTTAGGAAAAAGGTATTGTCATGGCATGGGATCATATGTTGTGCCATGGTGGGATCCCAATGATTTGGTTAGGAAAAAGGTCTTGTCATGGCATGACATCATGTGTTGTACCATGGTTGGATCAAAGACACTATCATCCCATGGATCATATACAACGCATTGATTGGCACAAAGAACTTGGCCCACTATGGGATCATATACACTGCACTTTACGATTAGTATCCACGTCTTCTACCTACAAGTTTGGGAAATCCACAATTTTCTCTACATAAACTTTCCATGGCATGTGGGGATGTAGTGCATCCACCACGTCCTAAACATTCCTAAGTACAATGATCACTACCACGGCCATGCGAGGTTGTTCGGAGCCTCAACCCTTCACGTAAGCTATATCATAAGGTCACTAGAGGACATTTTTTTTTAAGGGGAGTCCAATTATAAACAACCCCCATTGTACACGCTTTACGGAAGCCTTCTATCTTTGGCATTTAATGAGCTCCTGATTATAAAATGTACAGAATCGTACTTTTGAGAAATTTTGTGTGTCAAAGAAGGTAACGACACAACTCACCTCTAAGAAGAGGCAGAGGTAGGCGTTTTGTTTAGTTTTAGTATAAAAAAAAAGAGAAAAGTTGGCAGCGATATTTTTGAATGTAAGGAAGATATGATTGGCATATTTGGTAAGTTGTACAAGAAGTCTATATGGTTTGATATTTTTGGTGCAAGTCTTGTTTTGATATTTTTGATTAATTAGAATGGATGATCAACAGGGCATTAGTTGAATGATTACATTTTGGCAGAAGATGATGTGGTTTAATAATTTGATAGATTATTTGTGTTATTTGTTATAAATAAATAGTGTTGATAAGTACATGATTGTATATGAATAGAAGATGATGTGGTTTAACAATTTGATAGATTATTTGTGTTAGATGATATGTATATGTTTCTCATTTCTCTCCATGCTACTTTTCCAATTGGCAATTGGGCGATCTTTTTAGACATTATCAACGACTCTCTGCTTGATTATGAGTCTCATGTGATGGGTATGTTTTGCCAGATCACATTATTTTTGGTTTTAGGAGCAATGTTGCATATTTTGGAAGTGATCACTCCCTTCACTTTCTTATGTTGTATTATGTACTGTTTTTATTTATCATAATATAAAACAACGTTTTTTTTCTTTCTGAAAAAAAAAAAGAAAGAGATTATTTGTGTTATTTGTTACAAATAAATAGTGTTGATAAGTACATGATTGTATATGAATAGAAAATGACGTGGTTTAACAATCTGATAGATTATTTGTGTTATTTGTTACAAGTAAATAGTGTTGATAAGTACATTGATTGTATATGAATACTCGATGAAGAAAATATATAATCTTCCACATCTTCAACGAGGAAGAACAATGTTATTTTTACATTCACCAGATGAACATAAAATCCAACAAAGCATCAATGATATGTCCCATCAAAATCCAAATCTTACATGTATGCATAACATCTTATTTAAATCATCTCTATCCTCTAATATCACATTTCTATCAGCTTATTACATATCCCATGTTGTATATCTTCTTAATTATTTAGATGTTAATTAAATGTAATTATTAAAATTATCAACTTTTTAAACTCTCAAACCCAAGGAACAAAATCACTATTGGGTACAATTCCAAATTTGAGAAGGACAAAGTGTTAAAGATAATTAGTAGCTCATATATAAGGGATTGATCAAGTGATTGAAAGACAAGATGAATTAATGATAGAATCCTTAACTTATGAAAATCAAGCATTAAGTCTAAATTTGTCCTTCAAAATTCATAAAAGAAATTGAGGTGAAATAAGTGAGCGCAATAAAATCAAAATAAAAATACCCACTATCAGCAAATCAATACCAAGAGTATCATTAGCATCAATCTCATGCGCACAACAAGATAAGGATGAAACAAAAGGGACCAAAAAACAAGCTATTTCTTGAAACAAATAAACATAAGGATCAACTACAAAACTTTATATTATGCCTCACATAAGGAGTATTGATAAGCCCCAAGACCCAAGAAAACAAGCAAGCAAACCTACAATTCTACATGCAACCATGATGTCGGAAATCACAACCAAAGACTTGAAGCTCAAGGAATCATAAAATACATAAATGCAATGATACTTGTTTATTCCAATAGTACTCATAGTCATATATGCATTAACTTTGCTAAAAAAATAAACCTTTTTGTGCTTTAGGTGAAAGACCTCACATTATGATCATGGATGGGTAGAAGGTGAAGTGAGTAAGAAAATGTCACAAATATACGTTCGAATACAAGAACTCAAACTAAAAACAAGGTTTTGCACTCTACTATTGAATAAGTGATCATGACCTTAATGACCTTCATTGGTGAATAGGCTAGGTGTTGGTAGGTTTATGTAGTTACATGGAAAACCATGAAGAATATACATTATCTTATCACTTTCCTCATATTGTTAACCTAAGTGATTTACATTGAAGGCATTACCAAAATTATGATAATTATTGATAGATGATCAAAGTCAATGTTTCAATTGAGCATAATGGAAAACTATGCAGTCACTCAATTCATGAACGAGAAAACTATCTTGAATATCTTTTGATACCCACAAAATTCCTATTTTACTAATAACATATTAATCTTGATGACTCATTCAATTAATCTTGATGACTCATTCAATGATCTAACCATATTAGTAACTTATATGGTTAAGGGACTAATAAATTAGATGTTCAAGGGTCATTCATTGCGCCAAGAGGCGCATTCTATAGCCCAGTGTGACCCTGATGTGTAAGTATGTCAGAAGCCAAAAAAAAATGTCGGCTTGAACAATAACTTACATAAACATATAAATGAACAATTAAAAATTTATTAAAAATAAATTTAAACGATATAAACTTAAAATATGAAGAGTTTACTAACACTCAAAAAAGAGATATGATAAATAAATAATATATGGTAAATACTTAAAAATATAAATAAACCATAGGTATAGTAAATAAATAAAACCGATTTTTACATTACTCAGGAGGTATGGTAAATAAATATAAATATAAATAAACTAGAGGTATGGTAAATAAATAAAACTGATTTTTATATTTACTCAATAAAGGGGGGAGAGAAGGAGAAAGGAGGCATGATGGAGACAAGGGGGGAGAGAAGGATAAAGGGATAGAAATAGTAAGATAGTTGGAGAGTGAGATAAAGTGATGGGGGAAGAGAGAGGATTGGAGGACAGAGAGAGAGAGAGAGAGAAAGATAGTTGGGGGGTCAAATAGAAGGAGGCGAGAGAGGAATGATGAGAGAGAGGAAGAGAGTGATGGGGGAAGAGAGGATTGTCGGAGAGAGAGAGAGAGAGAGAGAGAGGTAGAGATGGGGGAAGATAAAGGGAGGTAGGAGATAAAGGGAGAGAGAGGAAGGAAAAGAGAGGGGACTTGAAAGAGAGGAGGAGAGAGGGAGGGATAGAAATATGGATTTGGAGGGGGTGAGAGGAAGGAAAGGAGATGGGACTTGAAAGAGAGGAGGAGAGAGGGGAGGAGAGAGGGAGGGATAGAAATATGGATTTGGAGGGGGAGAGAGGGAGGGATTGAGAGATGGAGCTGGATGAGGAGAGAGGGAGGGAAGAATAAATACATAGAGTGAGTAGTGGAGAGAGAGGGGGAGTGACAAGGGAGAGATGAAGAGAAAAAAAGATAGATGGAGAGAAGGATTGAGTGACAAGGAAATTGATAGATATGGAGTGAGAGAGAGAGTGTGTGTATGGTGGGGTGAGATAAAGAGAAAAAGAAGGAGATATGGATGGATATATAGATATATATGGGGGAGATAGGGAAGAAGGTTTATTGCAATAGATGCATTGATTTCAGTGTAGATAGTGATTTCTAATCCTATTCGATTTCTTGCACTAGATGAATTGATTTTGGTGTAGATGTTGATTTCTAATGATATTTGATTTCTTACAGTAGATGGATTGATTTTAATGTAGATGATTTCTAATCCTATTTGATTGATTGCACTAAATGCATTAATTTCAGTGTAGATGATGATTTCTAATCCTATTTGATTGATTTCACTAGATGCATTAATTTTAATGTAGATTTTGATTTTTGATTATATTTGATTTCTTTCACTAGATCAATTGATTTCAATGTAGATTATTTTTAATCCTATTTGATTGCTTGCATTGAATGGATTGATTGCAATGTAGATGGTGATTTCTAATCCTATTTGATTGCTTTCACTAAATGCCTTGATTTCAGTGTAGATGGTGATTTCTAATCTTATTTGATTGCTTGCACTAGATGCATTAATTTCAATGTAGATGTTGATTTATAATTATATTTGATTGCTTGCACTGAATGCATTGATTTAAATGTAGACGATTTATAATCCTATTTGATTCCTTGCACTAAATGCATTTATTTCGGTGTAGATGGTGATTTCTAATCCTATTTGATTGCATGCACTAGATGCATTGATTTCAGTGTAGATGTTGGCTTTAAATCCTATTTTCCTACTTGCACTAGACTCATTCATTTGAGTGTAGATGTTGATTTCTAATCATATTTCATTACTTGCATTATATGCATTGATTTTAGTGTAGATGTTGTTTTCTATTATTATTTGATTTCTTGCATTGATTTCAGTGTATATGTTGATTTCTAATTTGATGTATGATGGTACATTAATTTTAAATTCATTGGATTAATAGTGTGTGTGCAATGATTTCACTGTAAGCACAAAAAATTATTGACAATGTACATTGATTTTTGCGTTATAGTATTTCAACCTATTAATATTGGAGAGCAAGGGAGACAAGGTATGATGTTTACTACAATAGCTCGAGCTAAATATTTAAATGGTTTACGATTCCAACTGTCCTTTTCAAATAATCAATATGAAAATATGACAAAACTAACATGGGTGAAAATAAGAATAGTAGAAGAAAATAGTTTGAAATCGATCACAATGAAGACTTCGTAATTGACTACATTCTTATTATTCACAATTTATATCATTCAATATTATTACATTGTCACTTTGCGTTCAAAATTTTATTTCATCATTAAAGTTATCTTACAATATTTATCATCTCAACAAACTGAGGTAATCAATCAAATTTAAAATTAAAATGACTCAATGAATCTCAGACATATTTAACATATTTAAAATGGTTATGTTAATATTAGATGTATTTACATATTATTGATAAAATTAAGCATATGTTCCTCATATTATTGATAGATTTTCCTTGGTCACACACGACTGAAACCAGCCTAGATCCATCTTAACTTCGGATCTATCAAGCGCCGAGAGGAATCAAATCTCTCGAGGTGAAAACCTTTCCTCAAGTTTTGCACTCAAAAAAGAGGTTTTCGCCTCGAGATATTTGATCCCTTTCGGCGCTTGATAGATCCAGAGTTAAGATGGATCTAGGCTGGTATTAATCTCTTTTCCTTTAGTGAAAGTATTTACCTTGCCTATCCCTTTAACATACTTTGATTAAATGCAAATTAAATGTAATTATATGGTCCAAAAATTGACATAGAGCTCCTATTTACACTTTTTATTCTTCCACGAAACTCTATAATTCAGAGCCTCTATCCTACATTTTCACAAGCTCGATAAAAATAACATTATGATGCAAGTTTTTTTCGCTAAAAATTGTTAAAACCCACATGCTTCACTCTATTACTGGCGAGAGTTTTAAAGAAATAGATTCATGCTCAAAATTGAGGTAATCTCCGTCATTCCCTCAAGGTGAAATATTCAATTTTGCGTGTAGTTTTTAATTTGATGTTATAAGGTATTTAATATTTGCCATCAACACATTTTTCCAATGATACGTGCATGTTTCCATTTGATATTATATTCATTGGTTAAAAAACTAACATTAATGAGGGATAGTAATATTGGATTCTTGTTTTCTTTGTGTGCAAGTTTACTATTATATCTTCTTTTCGTTCGCTAAAGATCAACAGACGCGCTATACGACAAGATCAACGTACAGTTCTCGAGTAGTCTTTAGTGTGATTTTTTTTAAGGTTTTTATCGTGGTTTTTTCTGGTGTAATTTCTCTAAAATTTGGCAGGAATTTATTGAAAAGAGAATTTTGATTGCTAATCTTGCATAATCTAAGTGCTCTAGGGATTTTTGAGGGTGCTAAATCCATATATAGAGTCAAAAAATCAATTTAAATAACAAAAACCAAGATTTTACCTCAAATTTTTTCACCGGATTCCAACACCTAAAACTCCAAAAAATCACACTAAAAAAAACTCTTTTTCTACCAAATTTACTTATCATCTCTTTTTAGTTTTTTAATATTAATGTTTTGACTAGATTTCATTTTTTTCTCTCCATAAAAAAAATTCAAAGTATTGTTGAATACCATTTTGGTCCATAACATACACTAAATCAAAAACAAAGAAGGAGGACTATTATGGGGATGGGATCTTGAATTTCATCTTTTCGTTGGATTCGAGTCCATTCCTTTACTATTCACTCCTTTCTACTAACCAACCATTCCTTTACCATTCAATCCTTCCTACTAACCAACCATTCGTTTACTTCGAGTCCATTCCTTTACTATTCACTCCTTTCTACTAACCAACCATTCGTTTACTCTGAGTCCATTCCTTTACCATTCACTCCTTTCCACTGACCAATCATTCGTTTACCATTCATTCCTTTCTACTAAACAATCATAGATTCACTCCTTTCTACTAAACAATCATAGAATATAGGTTTTCACTTTATCCTAGAACACACTTGTGAGGCTTGCAAATTTCAAAGTTGTTCTATTTTATAGAAATCCCACAAGTTTGCACAATTATTGAATTTTATACTACATAGTTATGTCAATTACAATTAACATATTCATAGAATTACAATTAACATATTCATAGAATTTAGGGATTGGACACTACATGATGCATGGAGGTGAGAAATAAACATTATGTCTTCGCATTTTATTTCCACATAATTCAGTTAAAAAACAATTTTTTAAGCCAACTTTTTTCTTGGTTGTGTGAGGATCTATATTGTGATGTTTCCATAATTTCATGTTACTTTATTTGTTGTTTATTTATTTAAAAGTATACTAAGTTAAAGCATTTAAATTGAGGAAATATGACAATTTAAAAATTTATCATGTTTAACAATCTTTTAAGTTCAATAACTTCACAGCACTCTTTGTACACAAA
Source organism: Pinus albicaulis (assembly GCA_034641835.2). Classification (NCBI taxonomy): domain Eukaryota; kingdom Viridiplantae; phylum Streptophyta; class Pinopsida; order Pinales; family Pinaceae; genus Pinus; species Pinus albicaulis. The sequence continues at coordinate 1,021,024,849 of CM076583.1, read as the reverse complement.
CATTAGTACATAAGAAAGCAATCTTAAAATATATCTTTAACTAAATGGATAATTGAATGTTTTTTCAAGGAAATTGATAGACTTTCACCTCTACACCACCATCAACTTGTGAGAGGGTGTAGTGAACACATGACTACTAAATCTTATTGAAAAACACCCATAATTAAATTAAAGTAGGATCATTCAGGTAGGAATTTAAATAATACCAAATTTGTGAAATTTGAAACATAGAAGTTGTTGAGAAAGGTCGAAAGTCATTTTTAATGAATGTGCTTTATCAATATAATGGGTTCACCATCATTTTCGTGTTGATGTTGAGGTTGAGCTAACATATTATTATGTTTCTCCAAAACTATTGAAATCCATGTGTTTCCCAACTAATGACATTAGCAACCCCTTTTCCATGACTTTCAAAATGTTATCATTTTAGCCAACCATAACCTTATCACTAGGAGGTTTTCTCATGGGATTATGAGGGAACATAAGATGGATAGTGAGAATCATCATCTTGGGAATCATTTACTATACCTTATTAAACATACCTTAACTTTCCTTACTATTTGGATTACATCACCATTGTGGAGACATTTGGAAGGTCCTATAACCATTGTGGATTTCTTTCACTTTCTTCACATATATTAGGGTTTTTCTTTCTATTTTTCTTTCATCAAGAAAATTTTTCACTGAAACCATCATTGTCACCAATGGAAACAAACTTGAAAACCACTTTGCTCACCACTTAAGCATATTTTTCCTTCGGAGAAATGGATTTTAGAACCATAATGATTTTATAAGGGAAAAATCCCTTAATCCACTACAACGAAAATACCTTGTAGCAGTGGTTTTATGGAAGCACCCCCAAAAATTTATCCCCTTTTTATTTATAACGAAGGTTGGTAGTTGGAGGTTTTTGTGGAAATTCTTTAATTGGTGCACTTAAAATCTTAAAGAAACATGTGTGTCACAATACAAATCGCACCAGGGCACGTGCACCGATAGTAATGAGCCATTACAAATATACAAAATTTTTTCTTTAAAAAACAAATAAATTAGTGCTCATGTTAACGAGTGTCAAAAATGACATCTTTGTTGCATCCATTCACCACATTTTTACCACCCTTTTTCTTATCTTCACGTCACCCTACAACCTCTTTTACATAGATTGTTACATTTTTTCTATGATACAATATTCCTTTAATTATGTCATTTTTATGCTCATATTAGTATGTTGAGGAAGGAATCAACATTTTTATCCTCAATAATGGGAAATCATGTGAAATGCTCCAAAAAACTTGTGTGTTTATCTCTGGAGGTGTTGGAAGAGGCTACTAAGGCATTTCAGTTGCTGCAACACCTCTACATTGGCGCATGACCTTCACATTGTGACAACACATCAAGCCATTGCTGGAAGCTACTACAACACCTCCTCTAAGTGGTTGCAACACCATCGATCATAGTTACTACAACACCTATTATATCAATGGCTACAATTCATTTAACAATAGTAGCTACAACACCTTCAATGACATCTATTGCAACACTCCTTTCATGTGGTTGCAATACCCTCATTTACCAATAATTGCGACAACAAGAGTGTAACAATACCAATCTACTACCAAAGCTTGTTTTTAATTGTTAGTTGAAGAAAAGAGGAGGAAACAACTTTCATCTCCCCATTTAGGAAAAAATACAAAGGAATCGTTAATATAAGAGATTTGACCTCAACAAATTTGACCAACTTCCATCAGTTGAGGTGGAAAATGATTTAGCAAGCGTTCCACAACCTATCTTTGAACCATACCATAGTAATGAGGAGAGATAACTTGAGAATTATATATTCTCTTTGTTGTTCTCAACCTCCATGCCAATTATTAGAGTTCAATAATGTATAATATTCCACTTTGTTGAAGCAAGAGGAGGAGAGTTTTGAAGAATTGTAATCACATTTCTTAGTTTGATGTTAATAAAAAAATGTTCTTCCTACTTAATTTAATCTATTTGTGTGATGTGTTGATAGTATAAGTTAGAATCTATTAGAAGTTTAACCAATGCCTTGGTTCAGGAGGTAGGGCCCCCTCCTTAGTCAAGTACTACATGTAATATAACATAGGTTTAGTTTAATTTTGTTACAATTTATTTGAATTAATCATATAGTCATTATGTTTCATAAGATTTGTTTATCAATTGCATTTTTGCAGTTTAATAATTTATTGGTTTGAAGCTTTCACATTTCTAGATTAACAATTTTTTAGTATTTATTAGTTGTTTGTAGCACCTATGTTTCAACTACAAAATAAAGAGTTGAGAAGACATATTAATTGAGTCCCTAGACTGCTCAATTTCTTACAAGTGTCTTTATTTTCCTACAAGTGTTTACTTTCGTGAGTTACTTTTCTTTTTTGCAAAGTATATTAGATATCCTCTCTACATTATGTTTCCAAACAATCTACACAGGTGGTTGAGAGTATTCAACCATCACAATCTACCATTTTATCTCCTTGTGTGTCTATTTTATAGTGTATTTTTTAACAATCCCGAAAGGTGCAAAGAGAATGGAATTGACACAATCCACCACTTTATCTTACAAGTGTGTTTTAGTTTCATAGTAGTAGTTAGTATTTCAGTTCTAGCAAGTGTGCGTATATTTCAATTCTTGCTAAATGTGTGTGTAGTTTACTTTACCTGGTGACTTTATAAAGATCACTAACACCCAACCTATGTAATTAAGAAATTAAATAAATATTTAAACTTCATTAGCACTTAACAGATTTTATTAGAACATATGTTTCATGATAGTTCACAAGTTTCAAATGAACACTAGATTGATAATTAAATGCATAATTTCTCATTTATCTATGGGTAATTAGAAGGTAATTGTAAACCCATCATTTTTGGCGTTGTTGTTAGGGAAATATCAATAATTTTTTTTTTTGTCATGGTTTGTCTAATCTAGTATGCTTATTTTAATTTAGTGTGATGTGTTTTTATTCAAATCTTTATTTAGGTTGGCTGGTTTCAAAAATCATGTATCTTTAAATTCTCATGCATATAATTAGATATCAAAAAGGTAGATTTGTTAGCTCATAAAAAATATCCACAAAAATAACAATGTAGGACAATCAAAAGAAGAAACAGGGCACATTCAACCTTAGTATTCAACTCCCACAACTAGCTCCCTTTCCAAAAAGAAGGTTGAATCTTCCATTCAAGGACCTGAAAGCATGCTAGCCACATCTTGTTATAAAAAAAAAAAAAAAATTGTTCCTTGAAGGTTCGATAACAGATAAATTACATTCCAAATATTTGATCTTTCATGAATCTCCCAAGGAATCTTCAAAGGAAAAGGGAATTATTCATGAGAAAATGGAACATGAGGAACTCGTTGAGGAGGAGGCATCCACTTTTGAATTCTCATTCGAGGCTTAGAATAAGAAAATAGATGGAGAGTAAACCACTTTCAGACTTGACCAACTTCCAAGGTTTATCTAAAGAAGATCCAAACACCTTTCTCTTTGAATTTGATGTTCTTTTCAGAACCCACGATTGTGTACTAGATGCAAAAAAATTGAAATTTTTTCCTCCCACACTCAATAATGTTACATTGTGTTGGTTCACGGGTCTTTTTGGAGATAGTATTTGGAGTTTGGCACACATGAATAGAAAGTTCTAGGAACAATATCATGATTATCACAAGGACAAGGACGAAAGCGAGGATTTTTTTAGCATGACTTAGAATGAATATAAAAACTTGGGATACTATTTTGAATAATTAAATTACAACCTATTGTGGGAAATACAAGGAAATTGGCTCTAGACACATTACATGTCTTATTGTTGCATGGAATTCGTGATGATTTCATCGACTTATGGAACTTGCTGGGTGGAGTAGATGTGTCTTAGTAGTCTTATGATTTCATTTTTGAATTGTTTCGAATATATTCAAAAGGGACATCAAGGACTAGGAAAGTACTAAGATATATATTGGAAAAAGTTAGCAAAGCTACTGGAAATGGAGTTACTAGAGATGAGATTAGGAAATTTCTAGAAACATTTAAGAATGATATATTTAGTTCACTAAGTTCTCAATTAGATACATTACAATTGAAAAAAGAGAAGGAAGAAACATAATTAACTTTGGAAATATTTTTCCCAAAATGTAGAGGAAAGAACAAATTAAAGTAATGAACGTTAGAAAACATTAAATTTTTGTGTGATTTACAACCAAGACCATACTGCAAGTGTTTGTCCCTTCCTAGAATGAAGGCTTTGTATCAAGAAGTCGACAAACCTAAGAAATTATGTTTCATCTCTTAGAAATTTCTATCGAAACATAAGCCTCGTGGTATGATCCTTGATCAATCTCAGTATTATAAGTCATATTGGTCTAACACTTCCATATAATACTCTCCTTCACAGTGGTGCCCACCTAACCAAAAATGTTTGGCTCCCTCACCTCAAACCCATTTTTGAAATAGGGATGGATGAACCCATCCTTTAGAGGCCCTCAACATACTTTAATGCAACCACATATGCCACTTTTTCCTTCTCCACCAATCCAACAACCTGTTAGGTCTCCGTAGTTTGAAATATTCGCAAGAACAAACACTGCAGAGCCTACATCAAAACCACTTTGGAATCCTAGGATCTAGCCCTCTTGGATTCAGGGAGGGATATCTCTATATAAGTGTTTTCAAATATATTATCTTTAAGGCTTATGATATGATATTAGGCTAGTTATGAAGTACAAGGGTTTTTGTTTGTTTTGGTTGGAATGGATATCATCAAAATGAAGGAAGTATTTTGAGGGGTAAAATTGTAAGTAGATTGAAATAATGGTTCAGCTGATAGGATAGGTAATAAATAGTATCAATCCATTGGGCTATGGAGTCATAAAAGGATTTAATTGCACAACAAGTTTCAAGTGTGATCTATGGGGCAAGTCATCTATGTCAAAAGATATCTTTAAGTTGATTTATGGTATGGAACATTAAAGTGTAGTGAAAGAAGTAAACATATAAGAAAACAAAGGGCAGCTTAAGATCAAGTAAGGACTTTTAACCTAGCCTACTTTCAACATACTCAAAGGAAAACAAAGAATAGCTTAAGATCAAGTAACAACTTTGAATCTAGCCTTTTTTCAGCATATTCTCAAAGGAAAACATTTAAGATAAAATAAGGAATAGCCTGAGATCAAGTAAGGACTTTTAACCTATCCTGCTTTTGGCATACTCTTAAGGGAAACTTTCAAAACAGCTGTTGGAGGAAACACTAGAGGACATGGCTAACCATAGAATTCCCTAGTTTAACTTTACTTAGCATGCAATGAAAATATCATTCAAGAACAATGTCTCAAGTTTTACTCAGTAAACATGGGTTTCACCAAAAATTCACTGGTTATACTCTATTGAATTATCCTTAAAACACAATCAGAAGAAAACATAAAGATAAATATTTATCAGTGAGAAATAGGATACTTTGCAGTAAATCCTAATCTATATTTGCTGTTATTTATCAGAGAAAATGGAAAATATGGAAAACATGAGAAAATTAAAAATTACAGTAAGAAAAAAATCACCATTGACATAGACCAGGATCCCATAAATCAGCTTGTATATGTGATGTTCAAAGGTCCAGTTACAATCTTCAAGTCCAGTGGGTCTTTACAGCTTCAAAACTCTCTTCTCAGCCTATCTTTCTTCAATTACAAAACATAGATTCAACAGCCTCAATAGCTATTTACATTCAAAGAGTATTCAAAGACCAACAATAATAATGAACTCCTCATATGATATTTATAGGTAATTTTGAGGAGGTGGAGTGAAAAGAAGGTCTAATTGTCTGATTAATACAAAGTAAATGCTTCTTGAACTTTGGGAGGCCTTATGGAGAAATTTTCAGAGGTTTAACTCTGTTTTAATCAATTTTACATTAAATTTTATCTACTTTAGTCACTTTTGTTGACTTTGGAGGCTTTTGGTAGGCTGGCAATTAATTTTGAGCTGTCTTTGGCAAATATCTCTGACTGTGCATTCAATGTGTATTCTTTTGAGGAAAATGAACTTGTAGGTGGCATTTTGAGGATTAATTGCCTCACTAATGTGGCATTTGGAGGATTTCTTTGTTGATCTATCTACTTTGTGGATTAAAACACTGATTTGCCTTTAATTTGTTCTTTTAAAGCCTTATGATCATCTTCGGGCTTTTAAACTGTGTCTTTAACCCTTTAAACTGTGGATTAATCTTTGAATCTTCATACTTTTCTTTAATCCTTTAATCTTCAATCTCTATATTCACTGTTCTTTATTCTTTGCTATGTCCAGGTGGCTTTTAGTGGGTTGGAGGGTTTGATTGTATAACTAGTGCTCATAAACCACTGATCAAACCATGAAATTAACCCTGGCAGTCCCTTTCTTCATGATTTGGCCTCTATTTGGACCATAAAGGTCTTCACCTTCTGGCCCATCCCTTTATGGACTGTAGGAGGGTTTTTGGCCCTAAAACCGTCATAGAACCTGCATAAAAAAAACAAAATAACATTATAAAACCTTGCGCATTGGAATTGACTGCTTACAGAGGCTGGTGGAGGCGGAAGGAGCAGTGAGGCAGAGGGAATGCATGTATGGGGAGGTTTTATGGACAAAACACGCGAAAACAGGGTTTAAAACTGCATTTGGCACAGAATATGGCTTGGTGGTTTTGCGAAAACCGTCAGCAGTTTTCGCGTGACATTCAGGTGGTAAATAGTTTTAACATGATCAAGCGCGATTCCATACGTTGCACGACATGCGTCCTCCAGGAAACCAATGGTTTTGCGTGAGTTTGGGTGGTTAAACCCTGACACGGAAATCTGTGCGAAATGTGATGTGGACCGTTGGATGATGGGGTGTAGATCCAACGGTGGGGGAGGAGCGTGATGGGGAACGGTGCATGGGCGAGGATTGAAGTGGGAGCCACGTGGCGAAAGGGGATTGGGAGATGGCTTTGTTGTGGGGGGTGGGACCGGATTATAACATCACCTCTTTTGTTTGGTAGCGGGATGGTTGATCGGCGGGGTCAGATGTCGAGTTAAACAGGAACCGTTGGATGAGATTAATCAACGGTGGAGATGTGTATGTGAGGATGGATGGATAGGTATGCTCGGGCGATCAGAGGATGGGATGGGAGGTGCGATGACCGTCAGATCGATGAGATCGATGGTCATGATCACCCAAGGGAGGAATATAGCACGGAGGAAAAGAATGGAGGAACGCAACTTAAGGGAAAAAGGAAGGTTTTATGGGAGAATAAGGATCGTGAGCTAAGAAAATTGGGGCTAGGGATAGCGAGAATCCATGACGAAAAGGAGGTTAAGGGTAAAGAAGATCAATAGTGGAGATCCATTGTCAGGGGAGGTAAAGAAGATAGGAACAATAGGAGGCGGGTAAGATGGGGAGTTCCAACAACCGTCGATCTTGGTAGATCGACGGTGGAGATCTGTTGTCAGGGTTTGAAACATCGACAGGGGAAAGGAGAAGTGTAATGGAGAAACAATGTGTTTTGCCGATGCGATGGGGGCTTGAAGATGGGTGCTGGGGCAGTGGTCCCGTGGGAAGATAAGGTGACCAGGAGCAGAGGAAAATGGGCTAGCGGCTAGGCGCTTGGTCGTAGTGCCTTGGTTTTATGGCGGATAAGGGAAAATGAGCTTAAGCCAAGGGGGCTTAAAGCCTGTTTTTTGATAAAAAGAGCGTAACAAGGTTTTGGTGGGTTTTTTGAATTTTTTAGAGGTTCCGATAGGTGAAATAGGGTAGTTTAAACCATAAAAAGGTGTTTTTTATAGGTTTAAAAGGGATTTTTGAAGGTTTTTTAGGAAAATTAAGGGTAAATGAGAAGGAGAAAAGGGGATTTTCCAGAGAAAAATGGAGGATAAGAAAATGGGAAAATGAGTGAAATAGGCTTAGAAAATGATGGAAAATGACCTAAAAAGCAGTCTCTTTTGATATAAACAGGATTTCTTGGTGGATTTTTTGAATGAAACAGCATTGAAGATTAATATTAAGTTGGAAAGCATCAGAAGGCTTCAAGAATGAGAAATTTTCTGTGAAAATAATCTCTTGAATGCTCAAGATCTGTTTTAGCCATCATTTGCTATGACAAAAATTTACTGATGGCTAACAGTGGTTCCATTTGGGGATGACAGCTCCTTGGAGGTGTCCAAAACTTCAGAAATTGATCTTTGGGATGTAGACCTATGCCTTATCCATTGACAACCTTTCTTCTTTGATCATGCTACTTAGAAAAGATGATCAGTATTTCATATCAGCAAATTAATTTCTCCCAAACATTCTACCTACACAACCTACTTTTCCTAACATTTTTTCTTCATAAGGTGCACTTGAAATTGCAAACCTTTGTCATCAACATTTTATTATTTTATTGAAATCAGGGAACTAATCTAATTTCTACCCTTATTTCTTCCATGAGTTCAGATTAAACAGTTGAACTCATAAATTCTCTACCTAAGCTACTATCTGCCAGGATTAAACTGTCTGACACATTTTATTCTCTATATTCTAAAACAGAAAATTTAAAACACAGCCAAACTAGGATTAGGCTATCTGATTTTCTCTGGTGTCTATGGCTGTATGTACAAGTTGCACATAGAATTATTTGTGGAAAATTTAAAACAAAACTATGAAGGCTTAAGATTTGAAAATTTAAAACATCCTTCTTTCTCTCTTTCAGCTCTGCTTTTTATCTTCTTAGAGTTGTCCTCTTCTTTACCTGGTTCAAGTTATCAGCATATTAGAACCAATTCTTTTTCTTCTCTTGGCTCAGGTTTTGATCTGATTAGAGCCATTATTTCTATCCTAATCTAATCTACTGATAAGCCAAGATTAAATTGATTGGCTAATATGATTCACTAACCTATCAACAGTAAATTGAAATCTATCTAGTCATGATTAGGCTGTATGACTAAATAGTAGTGTTCTTTTTGGTAGTGGAATTTAAGCTTGCACACTTTCAGATTTTTTTTTTCTTTTTTGGTATGGGGTTGTACCTTTTTTCTTTTATATCTGCACTCTTTTTCTCTTTTTCTATTGTTTTTATATTTCTTCTTTTTCAAATTCAAAGAAAAAACAACAAAAAACTAACTAAATTCTCATAGGCTGAGCTTTATTGACATTCCTACCTACCTTAATCTAACTTTGAAATATTTACATGCTTAGCTGAAAAATTCTCTTTTCCAATACATCCAGTCAATCAGATGATTCCATGACCGGTCTTTGCTCATCTCTTTGAGCATGTTGGACAGACAGAAGGACCACTCCCATCTCACTTGTTCTTTAGCAGCAGTGTTAAAATTTTTTCTTTCTTTTGGTAATAAACTGCTCCTAACAAATTTTAATCCCTCTTCAAATATCTTCAAGTAATGAGCATAGGGATCTTGAAACAATGCCTGGTTATGAATATTTGGAAGATGGGTTTCAACCAAGCTTACTTTTTCCTCCACTAGATCAAGCTTAAGATTATTTTGAGGAAGAGCTTCTTCCTCATCTTCATTATCATATGAATTGGAGGACTCATCATATTTGGCAGTGTTGTCCTCTTGTAGTCTTGGTATGTTCTGATTTAGTGGACTATATTCTGTGAAGAGATCATCATATTCTTGAGTAGGGGTATCTTTTATTACCTCAACCTTTCCAAGAGAAGGCTCCTTATTTTCATCCTGCTCAAGAAACTCCTCTTTCTTTTCAATCTCAACATTACAACTGATAGATTGTTGATTCCAAATTATGTGAAAGTTATTTCTGATGGATTGGATTGGTTGATTGCTACTTTCAGGCTTATGACAGTGAATTTCATGACACCAATCAACTGCTGGTTGCCCTGCATGATTATTTTTTGTTTGAAGCTCATCATCATCATCAAACTGATAAAAAATTGGACAATCATTAGCTTAAACAATCTCACCAATCAAGCATAGTGGGTTATCAGCAGGTCTTTCTTTACTGTGATCTAAAAGTTTATTTTATGGTTGAAGACAACAAGGTTCAGTAGGTAGATGAGCAGAAGTGTTTGTTTTATAAAGGATTTCAGAGGCTGGATATTTGTTTAATATTTGATCAAATTATTCTTCTGTCAAAATAGGGATTTCTTTTTCAGCATGAACAGAAGAACAACAGTCCTCTTTCTCTTGTGTTAACTGGTTTTGAGGTTGGATTTCTTCTTGAGCCTCTTATAGTGAGTCAATACTTGTGCTTGCAGGGAAACCTTGAGGATTTTCCACTGTTTCCTTATCTTCTTCAGTTTCAAACAACTCCTCATGATTGTTATGATACTCAATTTGAATACATGGTTCATGAGTTGTTTCTTTTACATTATCAGGATGCCAGTCTTCTTGTGTAATCTGAAATGAGTTGTGACATAGAGGGAGAGTCTCTATATGTGCTAATTCTCCTTCCTTATCATATTCTGAGTTTTCTAAGTGGCTACTTGTTTCGTCAAAGCACTGCTCACTATTAGTATTTGCATTTTGTTCGTAAAGATATCTTAACAGTAAAACACAAATTATAGGTAGTGTAGAAATTTGCTGAATAATGAAGATTTATCCACCGATATTATCCTGATCACATACTAATTCGAATTCATATGCAACACATAATCTCTTCTACAATCAATCATCAATTTGCAGAAATGGAAACAGTCGCATGCGCACATAAACACAATATATAATGGGGAAAGCTTATAGCTGAAAACCCCCAGCTATTTGTATATTATAATAGAAGAGAAACATGTAACAATATTAGTACAATACTCCTCACAAGTACTCATTACTGTCTCCAAAAGTTACACACAAACTAGCTCAGTTTTGAACAAGTCAAGGGTTCAAAACTCATCCACTAATTGCCTGCCTCTATTGCGCAATCAAGGCTGGTCTAATGAGAGATCCAAGTTCGAATCTCACTAGCTCCAACTGCACAATCATCATTGGCAATCTCCTCCAATTCTTGTGCAAATCTCATGCACAACTGCTGTCGCAACTAATAGCAAACTCACCCTTTCATCTACCTCTTCCACTGGTCTCCACTGAACTGTCCATGCACTGTAGTGAACTGATGTGTTCTTGAGTTGAATAATAAGTTAATAATTAGTGAATTAAATAATATTTAATTCACTCCACTCATTACTAGTTGATTAGCTAGTTAAACTAATCACAACTAGTTCAACTAAGTTAAACCGAACACAACTCCACCAACTGTCTCATCAACTCCACCAAACTCTGCCACTGAAGTCGTAACTGAAGTCAACCATGCATGAGCTCACCAAACCCCAAGGAATAGCGTAATTCCTTCTGTCAGATGCATGAGCCACATCCGTAGCTCCAACTGAAGTGCTGTAAGAGAATAAGCTGAAGTTTAGAGTCCAAATATTATTAAGGGCTAATAATATTTGACTGACCTATTTTTAGACAGGCAGTCTAAAAATAGACTTCGACTTGTATGTCTAAAAATAGAGGTCCATCTATTTTTACCAACTCGACCAATCATCCAAGAATAGCATACTGCAACTCCTAGACCATGCTCCATATGTCTAAAAATAGACATAGTCTAAAAATAGACTTTGCGCCAAAAATAGCCTGCGGGCCCACTTAGTGAAGGCGACTTCATTTCACTAAGCTCCATCATCTTGTTGCATTTTCAACAGGTAGGCCATCAGGAATTTCTTAACAACCTTCCTCATCATCTTTTATAAAGTCTTGATCATCATACATGTCTTGCTCATTGTCTAGGTATTGTAGTGTTTGAGTATGTGTTTGATCGGGGAAAGCCATTGGCTGCTCTAGATCATCAATATTAAAATTAGCCTCACCTAGAAAGGATGATGAATCATTATTTATGCTGGCAGGGATATCTTGAGGAATGTCTGTTACTTCTTGGTTAATCTCTTCCTCAATTATTCATCTAGGTTCTTGTGATAGTTGTCTTGGGCATGAAATTCATGTATGGCTGCTAAGATATCCTCAGGCTGCCAATTTCCCAGATCTTCATAAATTCCTGCAAGGTATTCTATGATGCCCTTAGATTGATTACAACAACTTCCCTCTAATGATAGATAAGGGTATTTTTCCTTATAATGATCATAAAATACTATGTGGAGGTCTCTTAGAGAAAACAAACTACCAGTCCTCAACCATTCATACCATTGCCTTGATTTTCCTTCTAATGTCAACATGAAAATTTTCATAAGGTAGTATTCATGCCATTCCACCTTTAACCTCCATACATGTATGTGAAATTTGATGAGATGTAACAAAGGGTCATCAAACTCTTCACCTTGAAAAACAAGAAGGTTTTCATCCCAATTCACCTGGGGCATCTTATGTGGGAACCCAGGGATATGATCTCTACTCATTGGGGCATATATTCGTTGTATCCTTGGAATCATGTTTTTAAATCAGAAGGAGGTCATTGTATCTTGTCAACTAGTTCAGAGTCTTCTACCTGTGGAGTTATTTGGTCTTTTGGGAGTTGTGGAGTCACCAAGTGGAAATTTTTAGCTCTTTGAAGGTAAAATGTTTTATGGTCCACCACCATTGATTTATTTAACTACCAACCTAAAATGTTTTGGGTCTTCTGAGGTCTTAAGGATGTACAAGATGTAATTCACTCATAATTTCCCAGTGGAGTCTTAGGAAAAAACAGTGGGGTCAGCAGGAATACTAAATACCAATGGAGTCGCCAGGTGAAGGATTTTTACTTGTTTTCAAGGTTTGGTTGTTGTTCACCATCAACAATCAATAATAACTAGTCTTGGTGACACTTGATTCATTGAGGAATAGGGTTTCGTTGAGTTGTGAAGTTATCTATTACTCAATAATCTCCCCAGTATGGTCGCCACTATGTTAGGTCTCTGTAGTTTGCAAGATTGGCAAGAAAAAACACTGCAAAGCCTACATCAAAGCCACTTTGGAATCCTAGGATCTAGCCCTCCTAGATTCAGAGAGGGATCTCTCTATATAAGTGTTTTCAAAGATATTATTTTTAAGGCTTATGATATGATATTAGGCTAGTTATGAAGTACAAGGGTTTTTGTTTGTTTTGGTTGGAATGGATATCATCAAAATGAAGGAAGTATTTTGAGGGGTAAAGGTGTAAGTAGGTTGAAATAATGGTTCAGCTGATAGGATAGGTAATAAATAGTATCAATCCATTGGGCTATGGAGTCATAAAAGGATTTAATTGCACAACAAGTTTCAAGTGTGATCTATGGGGCAAGTCATCTATGTCAAAAGATCTCTTAAAGTTGATTTATGGTATGGAACATTAAAGTGTAGTGAAAGAAGTAAACATATAAGAAAACAAAGGGCAACTTAAGATCAAGTAAGGACTTTTAACCTAGCCTGCTTTCAACATACTCAAAGGAAAACAAAGAATAACTTAAGATCAAGTAAGAATTTTGAATCTAGCCTGCTTTCAACATATTCTCAAAGGAAAACATTTAAGATAAAAAAAAAGGAATAGCCTAAGATCAAGTAAGGACTTTTAACCTACCCTGCTTTTGGCATACTCTTAAGGGAAACTTTCAAAACAACTGTCGGAGGAAACACTAGAGGTCAGGGCTAACCATAGACTTCCCTAGTTTAACTTTACTTAGCATGCAACTAAAATATCATTCAAGAACAATATCTCAAGTTTTACTCAGTAAACATGGGCTCACCAACACTTCACTAGTTATACTCTATTGAATTATCCTTAAAACACAATCAGAAGAAAAAATAAAGATAAATATTTATCAGTGAGAAATAGGGTACTTTGCAGTAAATCCTAATCTATATTTGCTGTTCTTTATCAGAAAAAATGGAAAATATGGAAAACATGAGAAAAATAACAATTACAGTAAGAAAAACATCACCATTGAAATAGACCAGGATCCCATAAATCAACTTGTATATTTGATGTTCAAACCAGTTACAATCTTCAAGTCCAGTGGGTCTTTACAGCTTCAAAACTCTATTAGCCTATCTTTCTTCAATTACAAAATAGAGCTTCAACAGCCTCAATAGCTATTTACATTCAATGAGTATTCAAGGACCAACAATAATAATGAACTCCTCATATTATATTTATAAGTAATTTTGAGGAGGTGGAGTGAAAAGAAGGTCTAATTGTTTGATTAATACAGAGTAAATGCTTCTCAAACTTTGGGAGGCCTTATGGAGAATTTTTCAGAGGTTTAACTCTGTTTTAATCAATTTTACATTAACTTTTATCTACTTTAGTCACTTTTGTTGACTTTGGAGGCTTTTGGTAGGCTGACAATTAATTCTGGGATGTCTTTGGAAAATATCTTTGACTGTGCATTCAATGTGTATTCTTTTGAGAAAATGAACTTGTAGGTGGCATTTTGAGGATTAATTGCCTCACTGATGTGGCATTTAGAGGCTCTCTTTGTTGATCTGTCTACTTTGTGGCTTAAAACGATTCTTTTCCTTTAATTTGTGCGTTTAAAGCCTTATAATCATCTTCGGGCTTTTAAACTGTGTATTTAACCCTTTAAAATGTGGATTAATCTTTGAATCTTCATACTTTGCTTTAATCCTTTAATCTTCAATCTCTATCTTCATTGTTCTTTCTTATTTGCTATGTACAGGTGGATTTTAGTGCGTTGGAGGGTTTGATTGTATAACCAGTGCTCATAAAGAACTGATCAAACCATGAAATGAACCCTGACAGTCCCTTTCTTCATGATTTTGCCTCTATTTGGACCACAAAGGTCTTTACCTTCTGGCCCGTCCCTTTATGGACTATTGTTGGAGAGGTAAATCCCCTTTGCGGACAGAGGCGATCCCACTAGCCCTAGAGTGGGTCTAGCAACAAACAAAACACGCTACGATATTGTTTCCTAGTTACAAAAGACAAAGCTACGATAGATAGCCTACCTCAAGTCCTACGCTGCTGTCGTCAAAGAAGAAGCGCTGCTTCCCATTCCTAGCTTGACAGATCACAATCCTTTTTCTCACTGTGTCCAGACACCTGTTGTTAGTATGAATCTTTTGTCGAAGTGTACGAAAAGATACCACTTTAGCTACGCATAACTTATAGCCCTAACATCAAATATGGCTGCCAATATCTTCAGATCTGCAGTTAGTTGATCAAGACAAGTGCTGCAAAAAAACCAGATCTATGCAAAAAGAGACATTAAGCAGTAAAAATAAGGTTTTTCTCCATACATCCAATAGACAAGACAAGAACAATATTTTTTGAAAGAATTTTTGTAGTAAGGGCACCTGGGAGGAAAACAAGAAGGTGTTTCCAATTCTCCTCAATGGGATGGGTTCTTGGAAGTCCTTAACACTTCAGATCTAGCATTTCTCTCTCCTGTTGGTGTAGAAAACCCAGACAAAGATAGAACTCAAAGGGAGCTCACACAGCAAACAATGGAAAATATGACAATGATAATGGCTCAAAGTCAGACCAAGAATATAGATCCAGAGTGATCTAATAGGCAAAAAAAGGTGAAGAATGGTAGGAGAAACCCTCCTATTTATAACAAAATATTGGGTCATTCTAGATCTTGGTGCATGATTAAAATAACATTAACCAAATCTAGATCCACCTTTTATGGAATATTTTATTATATTTGTTGGAGGAAAAAGTATTTGACTTGGGTCAAATCCCTTTATTTGTGAATAATAAATAAATAAATGATTTATTTATCATTTTAAGGAAGTGGTTGAAAGATAATCAAATAAATAATGATTTATTTAATTATTTATGGGTGATTTAGTCATATTTAACAAGGAATATTATTTAAATAAAATTTAAATAATTATTCCTAGAAAATAATAAGATAAATAAAGATTTATCTAATTAATTTCTTTGTTTTGGGTTAAACATGACCAGGAATAATAATTGAATTATTGTTTAATTAATTATTCCTTGAGGAAAATCAAACAAATATAGGTTTGTTTAATATTTCCTTTTGGGGTTTCCTGTTTAGACCATAAACAACCTAATAAATGTGTTTTATTAAGTTCTTTTACATAGTGAAAGCAATTTTACTTAGGGTAAAATTGGTCTTACATGGTGTACTTGGGTCCATCTAATGATAGTAGGTTAGATGACCAAAAAATGGTGTAACACCTGTACACATGCAGAGAAGAAACGATGGCATACAATGTAATAATTCAAACATGTAACTATCAATCAGTCGGAAAGGATTGAACTAAATTGCATTACACATATAAGAAATACAACAATGGAACCAATAACGTAGTCGAGCATATATTAAGATGTGAAAGAAAGATTACAACCAAGTTCGGACGTCGCATTCTTCCTTTGGCAGGGCTTCTAGCGGAGCGTGTCTCACAAAGCTCGTCGGGAATTTAGACAAGGCTCTCTCTCTTACGAGGTTCTCCTTAGATATGCTTTCAATAGTCGCTTAGCTATAGTTTTCTTCCCAAATGTTCAGCTAGGTAGCAAATAGAGAGGGCAGGATTTTATAGAGGGATAAAGAGAGGTTAGGCTCCCTATAATAATGGGGGAGAGTCCTATCTCTTAGGAAGGTTCCATGAGAGGTGGAAAACCACTTCCTAATCAGGGAGATCCGGAGGCAAACAACCCAACCTCATTTTGGTGATCCGTTCTGGAGTTGTTAGAATCAAACTTTCGCCTTCTATTGTTAAAAAACATTCCTTAATAGGCTTGGTGTGAGTGAAACACAGGTATAGAGCACCAACTAGCGTGCCCACTAGTGTGCATTTTCCCCATTGGCGCGAGGGATGAACTGACTACCCGCGCCAATGCCAAAACATGGGTTTTTAGGGTTTTCCAGAGGAAATTTTCTTCAAGAGAATTCTTGTCCTTATGCAGAAGGATGCCATCAAGGTGTTTTCAGGACATTTTACTGTTCATAGGTCATGGGAATAGTCCTCCAATGTACGGGACGAGGGATTGCAGAGACGATGACAAAATGTTGTGTAACAGATGCCCCCTAAAGCATGAGGTCCGAGAGAGAGGGAGGGGTGAAATGATTTATGAGAACGCGCCCAACTGAAAACACTACCGTTGGAAGACTTACGAATACAAATACAACTGATATCTCTGATACATGATATGTGGTATGGGCGTAGCCATCCATAATAGTGTACAAAAACTGAGATCCAAGGTGTGGACGCAACCATCTAGTAAATAAGGATCAATAAGTAGACTTAGGTATGGTCACAGCCATCCAATCGAATGATTCATGTAATAAATCATAATAATCCACAAAGAACCCACAACCTGGATGTATATCAGACAAAATCCAGGGTCTTGCACTCCATCTTGACCCGAACAGAGTACAAGTTCGAGCATGCGAATATGTGAGCTGAAGTCGAACATGCAAGAACATCGTCTGATTACCAGCCAATAATGAAAGTCGTTAATAGATGCGAGAGAAGCCACCAATAATGACGATGGCCCTCAAGGTACTAAAGGTACAATCTACAGAATGTGAACAGTGAGTTGGAGTCGAACACCCACATAATCATCCAATTCAAAGTCAATAATGACAACCTTGCGTTGAATGCGAAGAAGCTGCCATTGAGGCATGCAGGCTCTAAGGTACCTGAAGGGAGTCTCTGGATCAACTTTGTAGATAATGAGCTGAAGTCGACAGGAAGTGACCTTGATCGAAGGTGGGTCATAATGTTTCCCACATCATCGACACGAGACAGAGGGATATAATGTTTGTGAATCAAGACCAACAGAGAATCAGAGGAAGGTTGAACTACAGAGGCCAACTTCTCTTGAACATATTGGCGGCACGACACGGGATTTGGAAGTGTTTGACATCAAGGGATCTGAGGTCATGGTGACGTGGAAAAGAGAAGATGAGCGGTCAAAAGGGATTACCCAAACCCATGAAGGCAAGCAGATAACAAGATGAGATGTCCCCAACCCGACACGAATGCAGCCAAGTGCCATGTTCAAGAGTGACATACTACCGACACGACGATGATACTGGTTCCATTTCCCCCCACTATTTTTGGCGAGTACCCCAATTATTTTTTAAAACATGCTTGAAGGGGATATCATGTGCTTGCGATATAAGTTTGTCCTTCGGACAAATCCAACCTAGTACATTTAGCGAGCCCTAGGAAGGAGGAACTCGAGTAACGTCATTACGATGGAGTCTGATGTCATCAGTTTTTATTGAGTCTCACAAAGGAAGAACTTGGATTATTTTCATGTTTAGAGAGTTTGAAAAGACAACAGAAAAGAAAAATCCAGCAGTCCCTTTTTGTAGATAGTCCCACAGATCCGAAAAGGTAGAAAACTATGTCTGAGAGAACCTCCTAGTCGCGATGGGCTAGGGTATTCATTTTTCGTAAATAATCTATCCCAACTCGAAAAAGGGTTAAATGTATATTGGGTAGATTTCATTTCATATCTAATTTAACGAGCTCAAAATGACAAGCGACTCGGCAATCTTTTCAGTTTTAGAGAGTCAGAAAAGAGCTGAAAGATGACTCCAATAGTGACTTTTTCGTGTTTTTACCGAGTCCGAAAAATTATAAAATAAAACTCGTGTCTTTTTCTTAGTCGCGTGAAAACCTGTTGCTGCACAAAAAGGAAAGTGTAAAACCCATTTTTCGACAAAAATATAATAAAATATCGAAAAAACAAGTCTTAAAACCCAATTTTGATTTGAAAAGTTATAAATATTACAAATAGTAAAAACTTATTCACTTTTCACTTTTTTACCTCTTTGTAGAGCGATAGTGAGCTATTTATTTTGTGATCTTGAGACGACGATTGTGAACAATCCAGTGGACGAATCTGGATTTCGTCTTTTTGGGGTAAGAGCCACTTCCATTAGCCATCTTTTAAGCTGCATTTCATTATATTTAATCATGGTTTGAGGTCTTTTAGGGAGGGAATTTAAAAATTTATGGCTCCGCGGTTGGCGTGGGTACCAGGCACGGACCCGCATCAATCCGCTCTGTTTTATACAGAGGCCGCGCTAGCTGTCATGACTGTTAGCCAGACAGTCGCGCCAACGGCGCAACGCAAATTCTGGCTAAAAAACCTCAAAAATGAACCAATGAAAATAAATTTTGAATATTTGAGGAGGTTTATAACACTCCTATGTTTGATTTGATGCAGGTACAAAGAAAAAATGGTAATTGAATGTAAGGAAAGAGAGCACAATGAGGAAGATGAATTGGCAATGGGAAATGAGCAGTGTATGAATGCTCTCCGAAATTGTGGACTGAAAAAATTCTTCCTGACGCCATGTCTTCGAGCTCAGCCCTAACTACTGCAGTATCTGATTAGCATCTAGGATGAGGATGAGGAGAAGTTAAAACTCCGAGATCAGGTACTCGAGCTCGAAGTGTCGGATGTGTACTTCATCACTGGACTGTCACGAAGAGGTCCAGTCCCTATCTTGACCGACACTAGGCCTTCAGGTGAAAACATGACGATGGTCATGGATAGGGTGTGCCGAGGGGCATGCAAAGGGATAGGCAGAGGAAAGGTAGACATTCAAACCGTTATCGATCTAGCACTGAGAGTAGTGCTACATACCATTACACGGGCTGCAGGGTCGCAGGCACCGCACGAGGCTACAAAGACATAACTCCTTCTTGCATCAGAGTGCATGAACCCAACAGTATTTGACTGGGCCACAGCCGTGACTATGAACATCAAACGACAAGTCACAAAATGCAAACAGACCAAACAGAAACAGTTTAGATATGGATTGATTTTGGTGTCATTCTTCCTGGAACGACTAACTATCTTCTAGTGCTAAGGGGCGATAGTCTTGGATCCACCATTGAGAGAGCCACAGATGGCTCCATGGGTAGCATTGATGCCCAGGGCAAGGGGTGGCCAGCAGATGTCATGGCAGCCCAAGTTCTATGGATGGCTTCGACAACAACTGATCGTCATAGAGGACTGGCCCTATGCAGGCAAATATTTTACTAGAGACCCAGACCTTCTGCTCCCGGAAGGAGAGGACTGGGATGAGGAGCTGGGTAAGACTCTTTTTAATTTTATGAGTTTTATGATTTTTTGGTATACATGCATGTTCTAATAGTTGATCCTATATGTATGCATATGTTGGCTCAGAGAGGCCCACTGGAATGTCACCAGTAGTAAGGAGGACCCCTCTCGCTTATGACCCTCAAGGTGAGGGGGCCGAGGGGGACGAGCTTGTACATAACCTAAAGGGGATCGCTCGCGGAGTTCTAGATTATGCTCGTTTAGCTGATGTTCCCTTAGCTTATCAGAGGCACACCATGGGGGTACCGAGTCGACTCCACCGCTTACTGAGGCGGTTGGTGCGGGCAGTGACGTGCTACCATGAGCACCATGCCAATTAGTCGCCTAGGCTTTTTATTTGCGTATTTTTGCGAGACATGTCGTCTCTGGATGTAACTGAAACAAACATGTATATTTTTGGTTTTATATGATGCACACATTTCAAACACTTGACATATATATATACATCTATTTTCTACATGGATCTTGCTTACATATGATGATGTTTTTTAAATTGCGTAAATGTCTATCTAATACCATGTTGGCTACTGCATCTGTTAGTGTATTCATTCGCCTGGGTATATGCTGATATGTAATGTAATCAAAATTCCTTTCAAGTAAATGAATACGTAGATACAATCTTAAAATACATAGGTTTCTGACTGAATAATGACCATTGAGCTGTAAAACCATAAGTTGTGAATCCAAATGTACAAGTAACACGTGAATACCGAGGTTAACAACCTCGTTTAATAATTCCAAAACGACACTATATTCTGCGACATTATTTGTAGCAGGTCCTAAACAAACACCTTGTAAATTAACCAACTCACCAGCAGGATTGTAAATTACCCAGGCTGCCGAGGACAGGTTCCTGGTACTATGGGAGGCACCATCTACGAAACTGACGTAAGGAGTAATAGACATTTGCACAATCAGGAAGACTCAATAAGCAGAAAAACGTTTACAAAGCACACCACACCTCACATGCACAAAAATGAAAAATCACCTATGTACATATACTATGCAAGAATGATTCAAGCATAACATTATTTCAGGTACAACCTGTTATCACTTAGTAATTTCTCCAGGTTCAAGAGAAATAGTTCGAGGTAACCACAAACCAACTTTTAGGTACAAAATCTAGCCAATTTGTACCCCGAGAGGGTTCTCTCTTTAAGTTTTAGCTTTGTTTTTGAAAGATATAAGGCTAGTTATGAAAGTACAAGGATTTTGATTATGTTTGGGTGATGGAATTCAATAGAAGAGGGGTATGACTGAATAGTTTTAAACCATTGGGCTAATGGAGTCAAAGAAGATGGCTTAACTGGATTTGGTTTCTTAACAAGGGATGGTTTCACAGGGCAAGGTAATCAAATAGGGAACAATTAAAGATCTAAATGAATGGAATGGACTTCAAAATGGATGAAGGGAAATTAAGAATCCTTCAACATATTCGAAAGAGACAAATCGAATGATTATTAATAAAGATAAATTAAGAATTATTTATCAAATAATCAAAATGAATAAACTAGAAAACAGGAGTAATTAAGAATTCACTGTTCATACTAGTTTAGAAGAAAACATTAAGAATAATAACGATTGAAAACAGATTGCACTTAAGCATTTTCTGAATTATTCCTTTTTGTTTATCATTCAGAAATGAAACATAAATGGTATAATAAAAAAATATAAAACTAAAAAACATAAGAGATAGATGACTTATTGATCCGTTGTTTGATTCAAGAATCCTGTGAAAAGTCCTTTGCATCAATTCTTTATCCAGCTAGCCATGCAAAAATTCTCCAACAACACTTTATTCCAAATTAATCATTATTACAGCAAAGTCTAAGAAACCACCCCCAAAATACTTCCAAGAGTGAAGTATTTATACAAATTCTAAACTAAAATATCTTGAAAAAATATCAAGATTGGTTCACAAATCTCTCCAACTGTTTTACATAAATAGAACTTAAGTAAAGGACACTCAAACTAATGCATCTATTTGGCACTATTTTTTATGGATAGGTGATGACAAAGAGGAGAATTCGAATTTTATCCAACTCTTAGTTGATGATGAGGCATCCAAGTCACTAACTTGTTCCTTTCTTTGTGCATTCTGCTCCAACAATTCTGCAAACTTGGGGTCCAATGATATCTTTTTATTTCTCAATCCGTAATAGATATGTAAAAATTGAAAGAGGTTATTGTGTATTAATATGTTGGTGAGATAAAATTCTTTCAGTTTTCTAAAATTCCTCTCCAGCTGTGAAAAATAGGCTCTGTAAAAATATGTGTAAAATAGAGTTTTACAGAGTCTGAAAACTAGCCTGTAAAGATGTTCATGTATCTATGATTTTGAAATCACTGTGAAAAAAGTGAGATATTTTTTTGTAGATGGGTATCTTAGGAACAAAAACCTCCTTAAGTTTTGTATGATGTATTTCTGATTTTCTACAATATTCTCTGCAAAATGATGACTTAACTGTAATTTTCTGCAAAAAGTGCTTCCCAACATTGTTTAATATTTCCAAAACCATAATAGCTGTTAGAAAAGTGAGAGAGTTTTTTTGTAGATGGTCCTCTTAAGAACATAAACCTCCTTTGGTTTTGAAAAATTCATCTTGGAGTGATCACAATAGTTTCTGCAAGACAATGACTAAAACATGAAATTTCTGCAAAAATGTTCCTTCTTGTTGTGTTTTTCATCTTTTCACTTTTTTGTTCTTTTAACTGTTTTACTTTCACTTTAGACAAAATTCAATGTTGGTGAAAGTATTTTCATTTCTTTTTACCATTTTACTGCCTCTGTATTTACTTTTACTGTTTACCTTTAACTGCTCTGTAACTTCATTTTAAATTTCACTCTGACTTTTACTTGATACACTTTAACCACTGATACTCTTTAACTGTTATGCTCTCTATTTATTTTCTGTTTATCCTCTTTACCATTACTTACTGTAGTAAATAACCAAAATTCATCCAAGGATATTTTTTACAAAAGGTTCAACATGTCTTCACACCATTATGCTTCTGGTATTCTGGTTTTTGTGGATTCAGAAAGGAATTTGGGGTTTTAGTGGAAAAATGGGCCAAATTACAAGTCTGGGAACTTATGTGGTGAAACAAAGACCGAATTGTACTTTTTTTTAGTCTTTTTCTGTGAAATTAAAGTAAAAACCAAGACTTGCAGGGTTCGACGGAAATTGGATAAATACTTGTTTTGGAAAGTGAATAATGAGGAAACAGGTGCAGGCAATAGCTGACTGGTTCAGCTGAAAATCGTTTGGCAAAGTGGCGGTCAGAAATCTTCAACAACTTATTTTGACATTTTTTGCATGCGAGCACTGGTCGCAGGATAAAATGATGAAAATAACGTGAATTTGTTTGTTTCATTCACAAAGTCAAGGTTGGCAGGGGTTTTGTTATTTCGGAAGGATGACGTACGTGGGAAATGACAGTTTGTCGTATGCGGAGGACGGTAAATGGTATGTATCACACTGCTTTTGGGGATGGGTGGTATTCAGCTGGGAGCCAGCGATTCCATACATCTTGTGACACGTGGCGGGGTACTGTTTACAAAACCGCTTAGTGATCGCGCGCTATCGCTCGGTTGTGGGGGGTGATGCGATATGGACGACAGCCGTTGGATGTGGAGGGGTTGATCGGACGAATATCAGGGAGGCGAGATGACGGGGGATTAACAAGGGTGGGCCCAATACAATTTAAGATTTTTTAATCATATCGGGAGTAACGTGATTGGTCGGGTAAGTTATTAATTAACCATGGGGGTTAATTAATCCTTATTCAATGTGACAGGGAGTCGGGGCTCTTAATTAGTTACAGATTTAACTAATTAATCCCAATTAACACGGTATTATGGTTATATTTTAACCCGGGGCGGGATATGTAATATTTGGGGATTTTGCATATTTATAATAATACGGGAATGGGTAGATGTTATAGGGGAATTAAATAATATAAGTTAAATTTAATATGTCAAAATGAATGAAAAGCGCTAAGTATAAAAACATTAGGATTATGTATTTAACTTATGCTTGAATGAAAAAGGGTTTTTATGGGATATTGTGTAATTTTCATAAGTAAAATAGGATTTTACTTAGGAAAATATTTATAGAAGTAAATGAATGACTTATGGATGGTTTTAAGTACTTAGGCTTTTAAATTATTGGGCCGAGGGTCTGGTCCCTCCAAAAGTCAAGGAAATGCCTTGAGCCCCTCTAATTTTCAAATGCCTTAGTACTTAGGGGAAATTAGTGAAATTTTTAGGGAAAAATGAGAAGGGGAGTTAATCATTTGACCTTGTTTTGCTTGAAATTCTTCCAGTGTAATGTCTGCCTTGCATTTGTGATGAAAGTAAGGATTAACACATTTAAAGTCATTATCCATTACATGTAATTCTGCAACATCATCTACCTACCCTACCTACTTTAACCTAGAATTTTTTCTTCTTTATTAGGGTGCACTTAGACTGGCAAACCCTTATCACACTTTCTTTTCTTTTACATGTAGAAATATATCTAAGTCTAACCTTATTACATCCAAGGGCTCAGATTAAGCTACTGAGCTCCTTTTATTTACTCTACCTATCTACTTATCTACCAAGATTAAACAGTTTGGTCAGATTTTATTCCCTATCTCTAAAACATAAAATTCAAATATGAACAAGCCAAGCTTAAGCTGTTTGATTGTTCACTAATTGTGGCATAAGATACAAGTTGCACACAATTTGTTTATTACATAAGAGAAAAAAATAGTGGCATTTAGACTTGCACACTTTCCTTGGCCTTTCTTTTGGTGGGGTTCATTTTCTTTTAATTTTTTGGCCATTTTTTATTCTTTTCACCCTTTGATTTTTCTTTTAGGGTATACCCTCTTTACATTTTTTAAATTTTTTGAGTTTTTTAACAATATGGAAAACCTTTGCAACAAGGAAAGGTATGAACATATTACATAGCCCATCAAGTCAATCATGATATATGACACCTATTGGTATAGGAGCATAACACTGGCTCCACTTGGGGATGGCTTTTCCTGGTGAAAATTCAAGAACAGTAAGTCAGTTGCCTTCATATTTGACCTCTAAAGATATTAGTAAGTGTCTTATGTCTTCTGAAAACCGAAATCTGATCTGAAACTAAAACAACACACAAAAATTTTCAAACCAACTTAATGAAAAATTAGCTGAAAATTGAAAACTAAAAAAAATGCTCAAAATTATGAGCTTATTAGCACTCATCTACCTACTCAATCTACTATTCAACTGCTGGTTAGGTAAAATGAAATAACCAATGCAACCATTCAAGTATTATGTACTTTGATAGATTTTGTTTCATTTTCTTGTTGATTGTCAAAACTATACTTCTGCAACCTATTAGAAACTTGTCAACAAATGAGAAGATAAGGAAACACTTGATTTCCTTTGTTGACTCTAGAAACTGTACAAAAGGATCTTCCAAAATATATACACTGATGTTTAATTGATCTAAACAACTGTACATCTGTTCTGGATGGCCTCCATGCCATGAATCTGAAATTTTATTTTCGTCTTTATCTCCCTGCAAACTTTCAGATAAGATTTGTGATGATATTCCTACTGATTGTAATGTTTGAATATTGAATCCTTTATCATCTTGATTCTGAAAATCATAGTTAGTTAATAGAGGAATGCTTTGAATGCCTTCAATATTCAACATATCTGCTATTGGATCCTGAAAAACTTGGGAAAATGGCTGCAACCTATAGAATATAGGTTTCCATGAGACTTCATAAACTTCAACAAGTTTCTCATCCTTTTCATTAAATATATTATACCACATTTCCTTTAAAAGCTGAAATGGTTCAAAACATAGTGGTATGGAACTTTCTTGTGTTATTTGATCATTTATTTCAATGGGAACTGATAACTGCAATTGTGAAACTAAAAAATCTTGATCAATAGTTTCATTATCTTCTTCGTTGTCAATCACAATTCCTAAAGATTGCTGATTATTGATGGCATGAAAGTTGTCTCTAATGAACTGAAATGAAGCAAAACAAAGAGGGAAATAATCTTTACTTATTTCCACATTTTCTGCTTTTTCTTCCTCACTCTCATGGTTTATCTGTATTGGTTGATCACTGTCTTCAATCTGCTGAAACTGAGTTTCTTCATCCCAAAAACTAGCTTCTGATTTCTCTGTAAAGTTAGCTTGAGTTTGGAGAACATAAATATCATCATAATGATCATACTTAGGAAAATCATCGAAAGAAGGAATGTCATCAAACATACACATTAGATCAACAGATTCCTCTTCCTCATATTGATCTGTAAATTCATTTTCTGATCTATGATAATTTGAATTAAGAGGAATTTGTTCATGGCTATCAACCTCTTCTATTTCTTGATGGTGATTTTGAATAAAAAAATCATCTTTCACAGTGATCTCCTGTGTTCTTTCATCTAGTTTTCTTACCAAAAGGCTCAGTTTTACCTCTGCAATATGTTTCTTTTCCTCTTCTTCTGCTTTCAACTATTCTTGTCTGATTTGCAGATTAACTTCTACATCAAATGCAATGTTCTGCATCTGTACAAGTGTTTTTGGATCTCTTTCTCTTAACCGAAATTCTATTTCTGGATAAAAGGCACTTGGATAATGCAAGAGAGCTGAATCATGAGGAGGTGTAATATTTTCTGGCATTGAATAATAAACTTGATTAAATCTGTCAGAAAATTGTTGTATTGTTTCATTTGGATGTATTTTTAACTGATTATATTCTTCCATGATCACAAAAGGATCAACTTTGATTATCCATCTATCAAGGAAAATTTTGATAAACTACTGGAAATTTGAGATACTAGCATTAGGCAAATTTTTGAACCAATTCTTTATTCTATTTTGCAAAGAAAGAGAAAAAAGTATGATTTTAACATCATCTTCATCAATCTCAAATAAATCCAAATAATTATCAAAACCTTGAATATGTTTTTGGGCAGTGATACCATTCTCTCCATCAAATCTAGGAAGATACTTGTAGTATTTTTTAGGAAAATCATGGAGTGTAGGAGGTAAAATAAGGGGCTTATATCTATCTGGAAATTTATATGGCACAGGGATATGTACAGGGATTGTAAGATCAGTCTTGATTATTTGAGGCTTATTAATTGGAAAATGATCATCATTAGATTCATAAGAAAGCTGCTCAAAGAGATTAGGAGAATTATTACTTACAATCTTCAAAGGAAAATAATTAAAAACTAATCTAAGATCTTCTATAAAATACAATATACATTGAAAAAATTTCTTAATGAGAAAGAACATAATGTCTTGGATTAAGATCCAAGTTGAAAGCCTGATATTTCCATATTGTTCTTTGAGTTTCATTCCTCCAGTGGAGTCTTGATTGTGAAATTGATTTGGAGTCGCCAGGTGGATGATTTTAACCTTTGTGTGTTTGATCACTGTCCACCATCATATATTAGATCTGAACCTGTAAAATATTTCTGAAGGAAAAGGTAAGTCTTCCCCAGCGGAGTCGCCAATATGTTATCACTCAGTAATTTCTCCAGGTTCAAGAGAAATAGTCTGAGGTAACCACAAACCAACTTTTAGGTACAAAATCTAGCCAATCTGTACCCAGAGAGGGCTCTCTCTTTAAGTTTTAGCTTTGTTTTTGAAAGATATTAGGGTAGTTATGAAAGTACACGGATTTTGATTATGTATGGGTGATGGAATTCAATAGCAGAGGGGTATGACTGAATAGTTTTAAACCATTGGGCTAATGGAGTCAAAGAAGATGGCTTAACTGGATTTGGTTTCTTAACAAGGGATGGTTTCACAGGGCAAGGTAATCAAATAGGGAACAATTAAAGATCTAAATGAATGGAATGGACTTCAAAATGGATGAAGGGAAATTAAGAATCCTTCAACATATTCGAAAGAGACAAATCGAATGATTATTAATAAAGATAAATTAAGAATTCTTTATCAAATAATCAAAATGAATAAACTAGAAAACAGGAGCAATTAAGAATTCACTGTTCATACTAGTTTAGAAGAAAACATTAAGAATAATAACGATTGAAAACAGATTGCACTTAAGCATTTTCTGAATTATTCCTTTTTGTTTATCATTCAGAAATGAAACATAAATGGTATAATAAAAAAATATAAAACTTTAAAACATAAGAGATAGATGACTTATTGATCCGTTGTTTGATTCAAGAATCCTGTGAAAAGTCCTTTGCATCAATTCTTTATCCAGCTAGCCATGCAAAAATTTTCCAACAACACTTTATTCCAAAGTAATCATTATTACAGCAAATTCTAGGAAACCACCCCCAAAATACTTCCAAGAGTGAAGTATTTATACAAATTCTAAACTAAAATATCTTGAAAAAATATCAAGATTGGTTCACAAATCTCTCCAACTGTTTTACATAAATAGAACTTAAGTAAAGGACACTCAAACTAATGCATCTATTTGGCACTATTTTTTATGGATAGGTGATGAAAAAGAGGAGAATTCGAATTTTATCCAACTCTTAGTTGATGATGAGGCATCCAAGTCACTAACTGGTTCCTTTCTTTGTGCATTTTGCTCCAGCAATTCTGCAAACTTGGGGTCCCATGATATCTTTGTATTTCTCCATCCGTAATAGATATGTAAAAATTGAAAGATGTTATTGTGTATTAATATGTTGGTGAGATAAACCTCTTTCCATTTCCTAAAATTCCTCTCCAGCTGTGCAAAATAGGCTCTGTAAAAATATGTGTAAAATAGAGTTTTACAGAGTCTGAAAACTAGCCTGTAAAGATGTTCATGTATCTATGATTTTGAAATCACTGTGAAAAAAGTGAGATAGTTTTTTGTAGATGGGTATCTTAGGAACAAAATCATCCTTTAGTTTTGCATGATGTATTTCGGATTTGCCACAATATTCTCTGCAAAATGATGACTTAACTGGAATTTTCTGCAAAAAGTGCTTTCCAACATTGTTTAATATTTCCAAAACCATAATAGTTGTTAGAAAAGTGAGAGAGTTTTTTTGTAGATGGTCCTCTTAAGAACATAAACCTCCTTTTGTTTTGAAAAATTCATCTTGGAGTGATCACAATAGTTTCTGCAAGACAATGACTAAAACATGAAATTTCTGCAAAAATGTTCCTTCTTGTTGTGTTTTTCATCTTTGCACTTTTTTGTTCTTTTAACTGTTTTACTTTCACTTTAGACAAAATTCAATGTTGGTGAAAGTATTTTCATTTCTTTTTACCATTTTACTGCCTCTGTATTTACTTTTACTGTTTACCTTTGACTGCTCTGTAACTTCATTTTAAATTTCACTCTGACTTTTACCTGATACACTTTAACCACTGATACTCTTTAACTGTTATGCTCTCTGTTTATTTTCTGTTTATCCTCTTTACCATTACTTACTGTAGTAAATAACCAAAATTCATCCAAGGATATTTTTTACAAAAGGTTCAACATGTCTTCACACCATTATGCTTCTGGTATTATGGTTTTTGTGGATTCAGAAGGGAATTTGGGTTTTCAGTGGAAAAATGGGTAAAATTACAAGTCTGGGAACTTATGGGGTGAAACAAAGACCAAATTGTACTATTTTTTAGAATTTTTCTGTGGAATTAAAGTAAAAACCAAGACTTGCAGGGTTCGACGGAAATTGGATAAATACCTGTTTCGGAAAGTGAATAATGAGGAAACAGGCGCAAGTAATAGCTGACTGGTTCAACTGAAAATTGTTTGGCAAAGTGGCGGTTGGAAATCTTCAACAACTTATTTTGACGTTTTTTGCATGGGAGCACTGGTCGCAGGATAAAATGATGAAAATAACGTGAATTTGTTTGTTTCATTCACAAAGTCAAGGTTGGCAAGGGTTTTGTTATTTCGGATGGATGATGTACGTGGGAAATGACAGTTTGTCGTATGCGGAGGACGGTAAATGGTATGTATCACACCGCTTTTGGGGATGGGTGGTATTCAGCTGGGAGCCATCGATTCCATACATCTCGTGATGTGTGGCGGGGTACTGTTTACAAAACCGCTTAGTGATCACACGCTATTGCTTGGTCGTGGGGTGTGATGCGATATGGATGACAACCATTGGATGTGGAGGGGTTGATCGAATGGCTATCGGGGAGGCGAGATGACAGGGGATTAACAAGGGTGGGCCCAATACAATTTAAGATTTTTTAATCATATCGGGAGTAACGTGATTGGTCGGGTAAGTAATTAACCGTGGGGGTTAATTAATCCTTATTCAATGTGGCAGGGAGTCGGGGCTCTTAATTAGTTATAGATTTAACTAATTAATCCCAATTAACATGGTATTATGGTTATATTTTAACCCAGGGCGGGATATGTAATATTTGGGGATTTTGCATATTTATAATAATACGGGAATGGGTAGATGTTATAGGGGAATTAAATAATATAAGTTAAAGTTAATATGTCAAAATGAATGAAAAGCGCTAAGTATAAAAACATTAGGATTATGTATTTAACTTATGCTTGAATGAAAAAGGGTTTTTATGGGATATTGTGTAATTTTCCTAAGTAAAATAGGATTTTACTTAAGAAAAGAATTATAGAAGTAAATGAATGACTTATGGATGGTTTTAAGTAATTAGGCTTTTAAATTATTGGGCCGAGGGTCCGGTCCCTCCAAAAGTCAAGGAAATTCCTTGAGCCCCTCTAATTTTCAAATGCCTTAGTACTTAGGGGAAATTAGTGAAATTTTTAGGGAAAAATGAGAAGGGGAGTTAATCATTTGACCTTGTTTTGCTTGAAATTTTTCCAGTGTAATATCTGCCTTGCATTTGTGATGAAAGTAAGGATTAACACATTTATAGTCATTATCCATCACATGTAATTCTGCAACATCATCTACCTACCCTACCTACTTTAACCTAGCATTTTTTCTTCTTTATTAGGGTGCACTTAGACTGGCAAACCCTTATCACACTTTCTTTTCTTTTACATGTAGAAATCTATCTAAGTCTAATCTTATTACATCCAAGGGCTCATATTAAGCTACTGAGCTCCTTTTATTTACTCTATCTATCTACTTATCTGCCAAGATTAAACAGTTTGGTCAGATTTTATTCACTATCTCTAAAACATAAAATTCAAATATGAACAAGCCAAGCTTAAGCTGTTTGTCTGTTCACTAATTGTGACATAAGATACAAGTTGCACACAATTTTTTTATTACATAAGAGAAAAAAATAGTGACATTTAGACTTGCACACTTTCCTTGGCCTTTATTTTGGTGGGGTTCATTATCTTTTACTTTTTTGGCCATTTTTTATTCTTTTCACCCTTTGATTTTTCTTTTAGGGTATACCCTCTTTACATTTTTTAAATTTTTTGATTTTTTTGACAATATGGAAAACCTTTGCAACAAGGAAAGGTATGAACATATTACATAGCCCATCAAGTCAATCATGATATATGACACCTATTGGTACAGGAGCATAACACAACCCATTTCTGGGTTGCACCAAAGGAAGACCTTCATAATCGATCAACTCATAATCCCCATTTTCAATACACGTTTAACGATATAGGGCCCATGCCACATAGGTTGGAATTTTCCTGCCCCAAGCTTGTCATGGGCTTGATCATACAAGAGAAGGAGGTCTCCCTCGATAAAATAGCACAGAGAAACCATTTGATTGAAATGAGCTTTAACCCACTTTTTCTGTGCCTCGATAACCAAAGCAGCCAAGCAATGAGTTTCATCCAATATTTCAAGATATAGGAGACGTTATTCCTTCGGTGAAGTACCAGGCAGTAATTCCACAACCAATTTTAGTGAAGGGATCTCACATTCAACCGGAAGAGTAGCTTCCAGACCATACACCAACTGAAATGGTGTGAATCCGGTCGCACTCTTCACTGACGTTCGGTAGGCCTAGAGAGCTGAAAACAACTGGAGATGCCAACTTGATTTGTGTATACCAATTGTTTGTTGAAGCATCGTGACAAGTACCTTATTCACGGCTTCAACCTGGCCATTTTCCTGAGGGTTGTATGGCGTTGAGCTGTCGTAACGCAAGCCCAACTTAGATGTTAGCTCTGCCATCATATAGTCCTGAAAATGAGAGCCATGATCAATGACGATGGCTTGAGGAATGCCGAAACGAGTGATCACATGGTTGAAAATGAACTATGCAACTGTCTTACCGTCTGTAGCCAGTGTAGGCATCGCTTCGGCCCACTTGGTGAAATAATCTACGGCAACGATGATATAAGCATGCCCCTCGGCCGGGTGAGGGTTACACGTCATAAAATCAATGCCCCATTTGGAAAAAGGGCCCACGGTAATGACGAGATGTAATGGGAGAGGTGGCGCACGCATCTTGCATTGGAAGATCTGGCACGCGTGACACTTTCGTACTGCAGCAATACAATCTTTAAATATAGAGGGCCATAAATATCCCACACGAAGGATCTCCTGCGCGGTAGCATATCCGGACATGTGACTACCATAGGCGCCACTATGACAGTCATTCAGAACTTTCTTAGCCTCTTCTAAGGTCAAACACCAGCAGAGTACATAATCGACTCCAATTCGATATAAGGTATCTCCGACAATGCGATATGGTTGTGACTGATGTCGAACACGGCGTCGAGCATCCTTCATTAACTCAGACTAGAAGGTCGATGTCTAGAGGTACACGATAATATCACCATACTATGGATCGAGAGTGTTGATTAAGAAGAGAGTTTCTTCTGGGATATGATCCTCGGATTGAGACGGAATAGAGTCAGTAGGGAGAGAACAAATGAGATCAACAAAAACTAGTGATTTCTTAGATTTGGTGGTAGTGAACTCCAAATTGAACTCTTGGAGGATCACAATCCACTTTGAGTACTTTCCCCCCAGCAATTTTCGAGACAAGATGTAAGTCATGGTGTTGCAGTCAGAAATCACGGTTACCGTGCGTAACAGGATGTAATGGTGAAATCGCTGAGCAACCTGGACTGCGACCAGCACTAACTTCTTGACGTGTGCATAATGCGTTTTAGCGTCGAGGAGGTTCCAAGACAGGTAATAAATCATGTGCTCGTTATCGTCATCGTCATCATGTACCAGAACCATGGAAATTGTACTGAATGCGGCAGCCAAATACAGGGTAAAGTCGCGATGATAATTTGGAGGACGTATTAATGGAGCGTTGACAAGCAAATTTTTAAGGTTATCGAAAGATTATTGAATGATATCGTCCCAATAGGAACGAACGTCCTGTTTTAGAAGTCGCGTAAACCCTTTGGCTACCTCTGCATGGTTCGGGATAAAACGACGTAAGAAATTCACTTTCCCTTGAAGTCTCTGAAGTTGATGCAATGAGGATGGGGAGGGGAGATTAGCGATAGCCTCAACCTTGAGAGGGTCAAGGTGAATTCCGTCCTTAGAGACAATGAATCCTAAAAGTCGACTAGAGTCAATGCAGACGATGCACTTGTGAGGATTAAGCCTGATGTTGTAACGTCTGCAGTGGAGAAAAATCTGGCGTAGATGTTCTAGATGGTCTTCGCGTAAAGCTGAATGAGCCAGAAGGTCATCCAGGTATGAGTGAACAATATTACGTATGTCGTGAAAGGCGTAAGACATGGCACACTGGAAGGTAGCTCCAACGTTTTTTAAGCCGAAAGGGAGCTTCTTATAGGCGAATGTGCCCCACGGATAGATGAAAGTGGTCTTATGTTGATCGAATGGAAGGATATTTATTTGATTATAACCTGAAAAGTCATCCATAAGGGAAAATATCTCACTCCCTGCACAATCATCAATGATCTGATCGATAAAGGGGGTGGGATAGTTCTCCTTCGGACAAGCTCGATTGATATCTCGATAGTCAACACAAACTCGAATTTTGCCCTGCTTCTTATCCATAGTGACAATATTGGAAACCCACTTTGTCAGAGGGATCGGATATATGAAACCCACTTTAAGAAGTTTCTCAACTTCAGCTTTTATAGCAACGGCTGTCCGAGGATGCACTGGATGCAGACATTGGCGCACAGGCTTCACACTGGGGTAGGTGGGAATTTCGTGCACGATGATACTGGGATCAATTCTAGGCATCTCTTCATAAGACCACGTGAAAACATCACAGAATTCGCTAAAGAGACTAGTGTACACTTGAATCTCATCGAGAGAACAAGTGACTCCCACATGGATGTTATCGACGACCCCTGGTTTAACGAAGATGTTGATAGGCATCGTTTGGGTAATATTACTCAGATTTCCTTCCGAGAAAACTTCATGAGTCAATATTGGCATTTGGAGTGGCGGAGAGGGAACCTGAGATGCAAAACGCTCGAGAAAATTAGACATTTCCCCCATGCAGGGAATAAACGAGGAACCATGATACCCATCGCTCCACGATAGATCTTCGAGAGACATAGTCTCCACGATATCTTCATCAGACAGAAAAACTTCTCTCAACAGATCGGGCGAATCTGGATCGCCGAGCCAAGGGGATTGAGAATAAACATCAAGAGCCATGCTCAAAGGAGCATTATCAGCAGGAGGAGGATCTGATGCCGCAATGATCTCACAATAATTTATTTCAACCGGGGTCAAAGACATCAATTCTCCAAAAGAGGCAACCTGTTCAGGAGAAGGGATGATCCATGGGTCATCCGACCTAGAGATCATATTGACTTTAACGGCGTTTGGTGGTGGGATGGGGAAAATTCCCATGAGAACGAGGTCCTTGAAAAGACCTGGTCCTATGCTTTCAGGGGGATTGGGAATTTGATCCACGTATGGCACGTTGTTCTCAGAGGATGAGGTAAAGAAAGACAACTGATTGACAGTAATAATCTTGC
Source organism: Pinus albicaulis (assembly GCA_034641835.2). Taxonomy (NCBI): domain Eukaryota; kingdom Viridiplantae; phylum Streptophyta; class Pinopsida; order Pinales; family Pinaceae; genus Pinus; species Pinus albicaulis. The sequence continues at coordinate 1,020,989,972 of CM076583.1, read as the reverse complement.
CCTCATGTGGAAACTTCAAAATTCGAAAGAGGGTGGACAGAATGCACAACATGGCGTGGGTCCAACTGCGACTGAGTAGAAGATTATAGTTGAGTTTGGCATCAACAACTTCCACTTCGACGTTGACTGTCTTACCTTGCAATGTAATCGGTAGACTCGCGAGAACACCCAAGGGTTTTGATTCCCTTCCATCGAATGCCTCGAGGGCATTGGGAGATGAAGTGAGGGCTAGAGAGATGATGGCCTTCTCGCAAGTAGATGACATAACACAGGTAGATGCACCTTCGTCCACAACTTCTCTATGGATGTTGAGACCATTAATATTGACTTGTATAACAAGCGCGATCTGGTGCGAACGTTGGGGGACAAAATTCTCTAGATCGACGGTGAGAAGGCTAAAGTTGGCAGGAATAATTCCATCGATTGCAGATAACAAAGCTTTCTGTTGGGACGGACAACTATGAATTACTTCCAACGTGGACATCGTGGAAGGTGCCCGTGCCAAATCCTCAACAATGATGTAATGCTAAGCAACACAGGCATTTGGATTATAGGAAGACTTTCGGAGAACACCTTTGGAAGGTGGCCATACAACGGGTTCAACACTGGGCCTTTCAATTTCTAGGGGGCCAGAGGTAGGTGGGGGAGGAGGGCCATCAACGACCTCCTTCCCGACTACCTGACGTGATCCGACATAATCCTTCGACCGAGTGGCAATAGAAACAAGTGCAGCACCATTCATCATGAAAACTTGAGACCCAAACAGTGCAGATGGCGAAGGCTTCTCGACCATCTGGGCCTGCTGAGATGGAAAAGGTTCCTTAAGAACTGTCGGAGTTCCCTTAGAGCCCTTAAGAATTTGACTAACCTTGGATCATCTAGGAAAATCTTTAGTGTAGTGGTCTTCATCAGAGATCAGGCAAGGGTACTTCGGTTTCCACTTTGAACCATCATCAACACGTGGTTTGGACAATTTTGGTTTTCGAGCATCGGATTTGGATTTGCCTTTGCCCTTCCTTTTCCCTTTGGAGGTTTTTTCTGCAGGATTGGCTTGAACGGAATTGACCTCCATGGTCTTACCAAAATCCGGAGCAGCCGAAGGAGAAGAATTGTTGGAAGAATTTGATTTCTGCTTCCCATTGATAGACTTGTGAGAAGTCTACGAGATGGAACCAATAACACCGTCTACTATTGGAGTAGCTGGTGCTTTAGAGGTCCTTGGTCGCGGGGCATCAGTCAATATGTAATATAATGTGCCGGACTGGGAGTACACTAAATCGAGGTACTGGGCACGAGCAATGGCTTGTTCCTCGGTTACACATGCCCCCATAGTAATGTCTTGTGTAATATTATTGACAAAGGAGGTAGTGAACCAGTAAGTTAGAAGTTGATCAGGAATGTAAAACTTGATCAGACAACAATGACGTATCCATTTGTGAATATGATCTGAAATATGAGTGGCTTTATCCTGTTTCAGAGATGTCAGGAGATGCGTCCCAACTTCGTAACGAATCGATAACTGGAAATGAGTCAGGAACACCATAGCTAGAGTATTAAAATCTTGAAAAATACCACGAGGTAGCTCTATGTACCATTTAGCAACAACGCCGGTGAGAGTGCACTGGAAAAGACACAGACGAATCGAGTCATCCACCCAAGAATTCGAAGAACACCATAAGTGGTATGTCATGACATGTGCTTGGGGGTCTTCTCTAGATTTTCCCTCAAACATAGGACAATCACCAGGCACCTTCGTTGGAACCGGAGGCCAATATGGATTATGAAGAATTGGATCATTGGTCAATTTGGACATGTATAGTAACTCCAACATGGCAAGAAAAGGTAACTGAGGGTTAAAAGGCATGCCAGGTCCATGATAAGGACCTGTACCTGTACTCCATCCTAGTTGAGCGTAACTCTGCCCCCATTGGTTCTATCCTGGAGGATTATGACCATAGGGGGTATAAGCCGAATAATTGGGTTGATATGGTGGCTGAAAACCAGGATACGGGGGTTGATAACCAGGGTACTGATTCTGATTATACATGGGCCCTGATTGAGTAGTGTACAGATTTTACTGTGGAGTATAAGTATAGCCTAGCGGTCGAGGGTAATAACCAGAACCTTGAGTCGAGTTGTAAACCAGCCGAGACTGACCTTGAAGGTAATAGCCGCCTTGGGGTCGAATGGATTGCTGGTAAGTGGGACCCTGCTAAGTTAGATAAGTCAGGTGCACAAGTGGATTTGGCTGTGGCATTGAATAGATCGGTGGCTGAGCAGGGTTAACAGGATGTGCAGGTTGTCCTGGTTGAACATGTTGACCTGGCTGATGAGGGACACTAGGTTTCCCTGGCTGAGCAAGTTGGCCTGATGGCGGGAGAGGGCCAAGTTGTGCCTGATAACCAGATTGACCTAGGATAGGACCATAAGATGGCCCTGGATGTGAAACATTTTGACCAATTGGAAAATGAGGTTGCTGAGGTTGCACCAAAGTTTGAGAAGGATGGTTTTGCCCCCCAGGACCATATGGTAGTCCAGGTTGATACTCCGGTTGCCTTGTCGGTCCTTGAGGTTGCCCTGGTTGGACCACAGGGTGAGGCTGCAGAGGTTGACCTTGAGGATTGTAAGATTTCCCTTATGGGCCGTACAATAATCCCTGTTGGAGCGCAGGTTGTCCCTGTAAGGGTTTGTTGGCCGGATAAATCGTTCTTGCGGACAAGACCGATCTCCCTAGTGTCAGAAGACAATCTAGCAACAAACGAACAACTAAGTTTGTCTTTCTCTAGATATATTCGTTTTACAAATAAATGCTATGAAGGTGTTGATCCTACCTTAGATCCAAATTCTTATTTGTGGTCGTAGTGCTTCCGTCGTATCAATAATCCTTCGTCGCAACAAGAGCTCTTTTGTCGCAAGAAAGTATCATCTTTCGTTGATCTGCAATCACAAACAAGAAAATATCAATAGCACCTGTATAAAAAATGATTATAAAACATACCTATCATAGTGATCAAGGAATCTATGAAATAAACAATCAAATGACAGATTATTGAAATAAACAATCGAACGACAATTTATTGAGAAAAACAGAACTTGATTGTATTAATCTTAAAATATACAGAAGAACCTTACAACCTTAGCCTTGATGTTCGAAAGGTATTCCCGGGGTCCGAAGCAAGAATCTCCTCTACTTTGATAAGTCTTGCACTCTTCCTTCAGGAGCACAAAGAGGTATGTGATCTTTCCTCTCAAAAGCTCAGTAGAAAGAAGTCTAAATCTTAACAGCACTTCAACTCAAATATTCTAAAGCTTCAACTCCTCAATCCTCCAATAGTTTTCTTCCCATAAAAACTTAACCTTTGAGGCTACCCAATGCCTCCTTTTATAGAACAGATGAGGAGGTTAGGATTCCACCTTTAAAGGGATAGAACCCTCCTTCAAAGGGATAGGCTCCTCACATCAAGGGATTAGTTCCTTAAGGTGTGGGATACATGCACCTTACTAAAGCGTACTCATCCCCAAAAAATATCATCTAGAACCTTCCAGAATTGACCAAAAATCAACTTTTTCACTTTGATTTCACGCTTTTTTGACTTTACAGGGGTACCGCAGGCATTACACTGGAAAAATGCATTCTAGAACGCAGTTTCTCTTCACATTACCTGCGTACCCTAGCTAAAAACGCAAGAAGGTCTCATGTTACCTGCGTACCCTGAGCTTTAGAGATTTTTAGGGTTTTTCTTCCAATTCTGAGGCTTGGAATAGGGAACAAAGGTTGTAAGACTTGCAGAGGAGGTATGTATGAGTGTTAATGAGCTCATACAGTCAGCAGAATGTCAGAGTGACATTTTTTAGTGTAACAGGGTTGTCCTTGCGGGTTGTACGCATACCCTGGCTGGGCCGAAGGTTGTCCCTGGAAGGGTTGTCCTTGTGGGCCAGAAGCATATCCTTGCTGAAACAAAGGTTTTCCCTAAAGGGGTTTCCCTTGTTGATTAGACGGTTGCCCGGGATGGGTAGAAAGAAAACCGTTAATATACTGATAAGCCTCAGGAGCAGGAAAATGAAGGGGGTTGCCCTGCTCATCATATTGATATGGAAATACGTAGATCGGGGTACCATATCCTCCATAATGGGAAAATTAAGGACGATTGATATCCTGAGAGGACTGAACAACCTCGGAGATCGGTGGTTGTAAAGACATCCGATACTCCTTGGGAGAAATGTTCTTTGGAATGGCAGAAGCTATATAAATGTCTTCAGGAACTGATGAGGTCCTAGTTGACTGAGTAGTGACAATAGGCACAGACGTAGCCACGCAGACAGTAGGTCTAGTAGGTGCCAATGTGATGAAAGGGGATGTTGTGAGAGGTGTCGATGGCGACATCCCTAACAAGGGAATGGTCGAATTCGTGGATGGAGTCGATATTCCCATAGAGGCATTAGCGACCATGAATTGACTTAAAGACCTATATCTAGCTGGGAGCGATGGACCAGGTGAAGACAAAATAGATGGTTCAGGGATGTCTTTGGGAAAAAGCTGGTAGTCTTCACCAGAAGCAGGAATTCCCTCACTAGGAGTAGGACTGGATGAGTCCATATCTGACCCTGCCATAAGATCTTCTAAAAGATGACGGGGACTAGGAGGTATGACAGCAGCCAAAAAGGGTGATCTCGATGTAAGAGGAGGGAAGTGTTCCCCTACTCCAAATCTAAACCAAGCGTTGGACAAGGGCCAATTGAACTCAACTGGTCCTCCAAAGGTAAGTTCATATATAACCACTCCCCCGTCGGGAAACTCGAATACAACGGGCTACTGACGCTCAGTATAGGACTGAATCATCTGCACAAGGAATACTAGTAGACCAAACTGATGGTTCCACCACTATGACTATAGCAAAAAAGAGTAAGAGATCAAAAACAAAGACATACGGGCAAAAACTAAGGCAAACAACAACAGGCCAAAAAAATCAATCTCTAAATGGCCGTGTGATCGTAGGTGATTAATTTTACCACATTAAAACTGGAAATTTTACTGTTTCATGTTTTAAGAGTCTATAAACGAGTAAAATATGACTCTATCACTTTCAATTTGGAAACAAGCGTGAAAGGACAAGCGCTTGATGATTGTTTCGGGGAAATATCACCCTAGAGGTTGGTTGGGATACAACCTCCACAGAGCAGGGGCATGCTACTTAACAGAGACTCACACAACCATGCACGTTCAGAAAAACTAAATAGAGTAGAATGAGAAAGTTACCCGTTGGTCCTACGGTTGAAGTAGATCCAGCAGGGTTCAAACCCCCAGCAACCGTCCTTCCTTCTTAACCTGAAAGACAAGAAGAAACCAGCACAAAGAACAAGTTGTACAGCATATATCTACTCTAAATGTTAGTGAGATTCATATAAAACATTAAATAAATCATAATGAATGCTTGTATAACAAATATTCTCATACATATAAGCACACACTAACACGTTTATTTCGGGAACAGCATGGTACTTCTGTATTATAAATAGCACGTACAAAAGTAACAAGTGGAGAGATCACCTGATCCTTCCAAGGCCTTCGCAGACCGTCGTCCGGATCCGTCCAGCCCTTGCCTCGCTAAGACTCCTTCCAAACTGGTGCATACGAGATAACATATAAAGGGATGTGTATCTCAAGGAAACAAGGGTTTCCTACAATGAACTGGGAAAGTGCAGGAGGCACGGGGAATCAGACTTGGATAGGAAATACCAACAGAGTATAATATCAATAATTCTCTCTCTCCCTTAGGCCATACACATGAGGGCTTTTTATAGTCCCTCCAAGTAGTTTCAGCAGTTGGAAACAGTTGGCCACGGGCTGGGGTGGTTGAACTACTTGAGTAACCATCAACCCAGCGCGAAATTAGGGATTTTTTATATATTTTTTAATCATTTTAATGGCATACGCGGAAAAGTCTAGCTGTACTCGCGTATACACGCGGAAAAACACGAGCATAGTCGCGTATGGAGGATTTTACACTGTTTTTAAGTGAATTCGTCCAAGTCTGTAGGAATGGGTGCCCATAAAGCCATAAAGCAATCATGAATCATGTCAAGGTGAGAAATGATGCTATAACAGATGCCCCCTAATATATGAGGTCATAAGGGGTACATGATGGCCGAAATGTATTATGCACATAGAAAGAACTACGCAAGGACAAGAGAGGACTTCACTAGATTTCAGCCTGCCAAAAACCAATGAAAGAAACTAGAGAGTCAACTCATGCTGAGGCGGGCATACCCATGCTCAGTCAAAAATACATCAGATATATAGAAAGTACTGAAAAGATCCAACATGTATACAAGTATAACTGAACTGAAAGTACATAGTGAATTATCTGAGCAGGGCCCGGAAATATAAGTCTGAATCAATGTCCAAGTATCACATATAACAAGCTGATCAAAGAAGGTGCAACTGGATGTATGATCATATAAGTAACTGAATCTCCAAGTACCGGATCATAAGTGGTGGAATCAAACGGTACAATCACGCAACTCGGGTGCCAACATATAGAATGATGCTGTGCTGAACTGCAACATATAAGGGTGGACGGCAACACTGGCAGAAACTGAAAGGACTGTCAACAGTGAACCGAAACATGCTGATGCAAACCCGAGGTCTTCACCGATCACTATGGCACAATTCTACACAATGGGAATAAATGAGCTGAAGTCGACCATGTGAGAAATCGTTGGATTACCGGTCAATGATGTATACCGTTAACCAACGCGAGACAACCCACCAATAATGAAAATGAGTGTCAAGGTGCCCTAGTACAATCTAACAAGTGTGAATGAATGAGTTGAAGTCGAACACTTGAAAGAATCTACCAATCAGGAGGCAATGATGAATCCCCACTGTCGATAGCGAAGAGTCTGCCACTGATGACTGCAAACCCTAAGGTACTGACAAAAAAGACTCTAGACCTTATTCCCAGAGCAATGAGTCGGAGTCGATGGGAAAAGATCTGCTGGAAGGAAGGCATTAAGGCATCCCACATCAGTCCAGCGCGAGTGTAACCCGCGGGCCAAGATTTGGAAGGAATCGGACGAAGTAGAGTGACGGAACCAAAACCGAAGTACGTTTCCGACATGCACAAGATGAAGCTAGCGCACGAAAGAAACCCTCTGAACCAACCAATAATGAAAGCTGACACAGAGGCGAGAAATCCACCGATAGGGTCAAATGGAAATCAAGGTACTGCACGAATCCCAAGTGTGATAATGTGTGCTGACATCGAACACAGGGGAAACCACTCAGTCAAAGACCCATGATGATGATCAAATGCTGAGCACGAGGTCACCTATCAATAATGGAAATAGGCCCAAGGTGCGGCTCTAGGTTTGCTCTCAGAGCAATGTGTCGTAGTCGATAAGAGACAAACCCGCCGGCGAGAAGTCAATGGGGACCTTCTCAAACCAGCACGAGCAGAAGACCAAAACATCTGATGTGATAGAACATGATACTGACAAGACCGGGTAGGCCGACTGAATAATGAGTCAAGAGACACCGCAGAATGGCCGACTCAGGTTAGACTTCCCTTGAACAAAAGCACGACTCGTGATGACCATGGCAGTAAAAAGTGACATTGTATAAGTTTGTTATGCAGGAGGCAGAACAAACTCTCCATATAATTGGAAGAGATAACCAACCGGGGGAGAACTGACAAGTGAAACATGGTAAAGGCCGAACCTAGGTCAAAACTAAAACCATCCCAAATGAAGGAAATATATATAAGTATATGTGCTTTGTTCAAGGGCGACAAAACTGACTCTGTACTGCCATCAAAATAATGAAGATACATCCCGTTCCCGCTCTTTTTGTTATATTTGATTTTTTTGTCTTTTTCATATAATAAGCCTGAAAAAGAATAAAAGAATGCTATGGTACAATGGATAGAACGAGTATCAAGAAAGCAGATGCACTAGTTCCTGGGATTGGAACAATCCTATGCTCAATGCAAGGTGGCGAAAACTGGTCAGTGATACTCAGAGGAACGTTCCATCCATGGGTCCAAAGGTGTCAAGTCGCGATAGCTAAGTGCATGCAAAGGTTAACTTGTACAGAAAGTCAAGGTCAAAAGTTGGCTTAAACATCGAGTCCAAATGAAGCCGGCTAAAGGCCAGGATAAACAAGTAGCCAATATGCAATGCGGTAATACAACTTAACGACACCAGGGAGCCTCTAGGGTATAAGCCAGAAAAATGATAAGTGATGAAGGAGAAGAATGAAGCTTCAACACAAAAGACATGGCGGGACTAAAGAGGACTCCCGAGCCTACATAAAAAGCAGCATGGGCAACAAGTGATAGCGAGGAACTAACTAGGAAGCCCATGTAAGGGAAGGCTCTACCATCAAGTCATGATTAAAAATCGGCGAGTGAAATGGGTGTAATGCTCATGGCCTGATGGGATCGACCCTAAGGCAAGTGATCGGTATGGAGGCTAGAATGCAAGATGCAACGGAAAGTGATTCCCTAACCTATATGCCAGTGAAGATCATATACCTGCCGTGAAGAGTCGGAAATCATGGATCAAAAACCGGGAAAAATCTCAAAATCGTCAAAATGTACCTGAAAACATACCAAACTGGGCACTTCCAAGCAATCAAGTTATACAGCATAAGATAGATCGAAAAAATAAGCATAAGGAATTTTTGCGAAAATTTTCAACTTTTTAGCCATAAATAGACAAATTACCTCTCAAATGGTTCATTATTGCATAGCTGATTTGGAAAAAGTGCTCTGGAGCTAAAAACTTCTTTCGGCAAATCAGGAACAACCGACCGTCGGAATTCAGCGAAACTTCAGGTAGGCTCCTTAATCATCCTGTTTATTCATTTTGTCCGTTTGGAATTTAAAATTAAGTGATTTTTTGCCTTAAAACCCTTGCTAAAATATGCGTACCTGCGCATACGCGGGTTCAATGAAGGAAACCCGCGTATACACGCGACTGTGTACAGGGAAAACCGCGTATGCGCAGGGCCGAAACTTAAAAAGCGTGGCTAATGCAAATTTTGATGAAATTTCTCAGGATGACCATTTCATGGAGGGAACGTGAGCATAGCGCAATAGACCAAGAGGTCATGCAGGATCGCGCAGCACAAAATATCCTCAGAAACTGCGGATTGTTCAAATTCTTTAAAATGCCCAATATGAAAAGTAATGTGCGATTGCTTGAAATGCTCATAAATTACTGGGAACCAGATCAGGATTGCTTCATAATTGATTAGATGCCACTATGCATAGAAGTGGAAGATATATACTTCATCACTAGACTCTCCAGGAGGGGAGAAACAGTGGACTTACACGGAAAGCCCCTGGGAGGGTTAACCGTGGAAGATTATGTCCACGTATACTGCGTAGAAAATTCCAAAAAGGTTGGAACACAGATTGCCATTAGAGATATCAGGGATTTGCACATGAAGATCCTCCTGTTCACCATCAGCAGAGTGGCAGGATCTGCCTCACTACATCAGGCGTCCAGGACGCAAATGAGCATAGCTGTAGAGTGTCTGACTCATGTATACGATTGGTGCACAGCCCTGTTACTGAATATGAAACAACAATTGACCTCGATCCGCCAGACAAAAACAAAACACTTTGGCTATGGGACCATTTTGACAACATTCTTCTTTGAGAGGATTCCAGCTTTGAGACCCAGAGTGATCTCAACCATCAGCAGCCCTCAGGACCCAAGAATTGCCCGTTGGGCAGACATGATGAAGAGACTGGGGGGCAGCGAAGTACCCCGCACCACATGGGACGATGAGTTCTTCCTATGGTGGGGAGAACAGATCATCACAGTGGACGACTATCCCTATGCCGGGATGGACTTCCGAGGAGATCCAGATCTAGTACTTCCACCAGGCACAGCATGGGGAGCAGTGGGTAAGTTTTGCAAAAAAAATTTTGACTTATAATTTTTTTTTTGGATTTTTCAAATATGTATGAAAAATGAAAAACAAACATGTTTTTGATTGGATTCATAATGACTGACAATAAAAAATGATCATGTTTCAGATGTTGGACCAGTACGACCTGAGGGTCTCCCACGCCATAAGCGTCGCAGGGGCGAGGCAGAGACAGTGGACTCAGACAGGACAGTCCAGGCTGTGCAGAGAAACTTGGAGGGATTGACCCGCCAAATCCCTATGGCTGCCGTGGAGGACTTGCCTGAGGCCGTCCAGAGACGGGTAGTAGGAGTACCCCGAGACTGGGTTAGATTATTCCGCCGTGTGGCCACTGCAGTTACGTTCTATAGGAACACGACTGCTGGACAGGGACCTCAGGAGTAAACATATTTTATATATTAGATGACTGTATATTATTTTGAGACTGAACATGATGGGGCATAAGCCCAAGTTTTGTACGGCATTTATGGATCCAAAATTTTGTAAATTTTTTGAAACACTCTGATGATATATATATACAGCGATATTTGATGTGATGTGATAAATGTATCAAATGTATGATGTTTTTGATGATTAAAAATTTATTGTATTGAATGATTAATATGCCAATCCAAAGCTTGATTAGCCAATGAGTCAGCAAACCAATTGTCAGCTCGAGGAATATGAATGAATGTTAAAAATTGAAATGACCTTTGTAACAAACGTACCCTAAAAAACAATCGTAATAAAAATGGATCTCGTACCCGATAAGTGTTGTTCAACTGCGACACCACCAGCTGGGAGTCCAAGAAAACTACCAACGAATCAACACCCAAAGATATTGCCTACGAGAGTAGATGAATGACTGCAGTGTATTCTGCTACGTTATTGGAAGCAGGACCAATGCAGACCCCTCTTGATACCAACAGCTGACCGGAAGGATAATGAAGCACCCAAGCCGCGGAAGCTAAGTTCCGAGTGTGTCTACTAGCACCATCGGCGAAACCAAAATGACTCATGACATCCAACACAACCTGCCAAAGCAGATCAAAAACATCACCAACTCATCAAAAATCGAAAATCAATCAGATATGTACAAAGAAAAAACTACAAATATATACAAAAGCAAGATGCCAGGCCGAAGCCTAGGCATAATACTTCTTAAGATAGAGCCCATTTTGGGGCTCCGACAACTCGTTCCCTTCGAAATCAACCAAGGTATAAGCTCCTTTCTTAAGGACCCTTTTAACGATATAGGGGCCATACCACATCGACTTAAACTTTCTTGCCCCCAAGGCATCTTTTTCTTGGGCATAGACCAAAACAAGGTCACCTTCGGAAAAGACCCTAGGCTTAACCGCCTTATCGTACTGTACTTTGACTCGGTTTTTATGCGCTTCATTCATCGTGGCGGCATCCCAACGCTGCTCATCGAGATGTTCCAAATGAAGAAGGTGCTCTGCCAGACTAGAAGTGTCAGGAAGAAGCTCAACAGCTAATTTAAGAGACGAAATCTCGCATTCAATGGGAAATACGGATTCCACCCCGTGCACTAGCTGAAACGGAGTAAAGCCAGTTGCAGTTTTCACTGACGTCCTGTATGCCCAAAGTGCAGGATATAGCATAATATGCCAGTTGGATCTATGTTTATCAATTGTCCTTTGAAGAATGGTCTTCAAGGATTTATTCATGGTTTCCACTTGCCCATTGGCTTGAGGATAATATGGAGATGAATGCTCCTGCCAGAAACCCAATTTAAGAGCCAACTCAGCCATCATACTATTCTGAAAGTGACTGCCATGGTCAGTGACAATCTATCTAGGTATACCGAAACAAGAAATAACCTGGTTGAAGAAGAAAAGAGCTGCAGTCTCACCATCGTTCCCAAAAGTAGGCATAGCCTCGACCCACTTCGTAAAGTAGTCTACTGCTACGATAATGTACTTGTGACCTTTTTCCGAAGGCGGGTTACAAGTAGTAAAATCCATACCCCACTTTGTAAAGGGTCCGACAGTAACGACTGGAAAAAGCGGAGCTGGATGAGCGCGCATTTTTCGAGTATACACCTGACAAGGATGACACTTCTTGACCGATTCAACACAATCTTTGAAAATCGAGGGCCAAAAGTATCCTGCACGCAAAATCTTTTGAGCTATAGCAAGCCCAGATAAATGACCCCCACAAGCTCCACTGTGAGAATCATTCAGCACAGCCTCGGCTTCTTCGAAAGTTAAGCAGCGTCTTAGGATTGAATCAACCCCTCGACGGTATAGAGCATCACCAATAATCAAATAGTTCTTGGCCAAGTGACGCAGCTTACGACGCTCATCTTTCGAAAAAGTTGAGGGAAACTTCGCAGTCTGGAGATACACAATGATATCCCCATACCAAGGATCCTGTGGAGAGATCAGAAACAAGTGTTCGTATGGAAAGGACTCATCATAGATCATCTCTTCCCCACAGGGAAACTTGGAGATCAATTCCGCAAAAACTAATGACTTCTTGGATTTGGCAGACATGAACTCGAGATCAAATTCTTGTAAAATCACAATCCATCTATTATATTTGCCCCCAATCACTTGCCTGCTGAGGACAAACTGAAATGGATTGGCAGCTGCCAAGACATAAGTTTTGCGAAGAATAATGTAATGCCGGAGTCGCTGCACAGCATGAACTGTTGCTAAGGCTAACTTTTCTATCGGGGTGTATCGCAGTTCAGGTCCTACCAGTCCCCGAATAAGGTAGTAAATAACATGCTCTGCCAGAGCATCATCCTCCTGAACCAAAACCATACCAATGGTAGATTTTGTTGCTGCCAGATACAAAAGAAAATCTCTGCTATAATTAGGTGGACTCAGTAAAGGAGCAGAGGTCAATGCCTTTTTCAAAGCATCGAACGAGCGTTGAGCGTAGTCGTCCCAAAGAAAAGGAACTCCTTTCTTCAACAATCTCATATATCCCTTTGTAATCTCAGCATAATTGACGATAAACCTCCGAAGAAAATTAGACTTCCCTTGGAGACTTTGAAGCTGACGGATGGAAGACGGGGGAGGCAACCGAAGTATTGCCTCAACCTTGAAGGGATCTACCCTTATCCCTTCCCTCGAGACAATGAATCCCAATAGCCGACCGGATGTAACCGCGAAAACGCACTTGTTCGGATTCAATCGAATTTTATAAAAACGACATCGTTCAAATATTTTCCGGAGGTGACCTGGATGATCCATCCTCTTTCGAGAATGAGCAGCTAGATCATCTAAGTATGCCTCAATAATTTTCTTGATGTCGTGGAAGGCGTAAGACATGGCCCGCTGAAAGGTAGCTCCAGCATTTTTAAGACCAAAAGGCATTTTCTTATATGCAAACGTACCCCGGGGACAAATAAATGCGGTCTTATGTTGATCTTCTGGACGGATAGTAATTTGATTATAACCAGAGAAACCGTCCATGAAGGAGAAAATCTCGTTACCGGCACACTCGTCAATAATATGATCGATGAAAGGTGTGGGGTAATTGTCTTTAGGACATGCCTTATTCAGGTCTCTGAAATCGATGCACACTCGAATCGTTCCTTGCTTTTTATCTACTGGAACGGGATTTGAAACCCATTCAGTCAGAGGAACCGGGAAAATGAATCCCGCCTTAAACAGCTTTTCAACTTCAGCTTTGATAGCTGCTGCCTTCCTAGGATTAACCGGACGAAGTTTTTGCCTGACCGGCTTAGCGTTTTCATACGTCTTGATCTCATGCTGGACAATAGATGGATCTATGCCAGGCATTTCCTCATAAGACCAAGCAAAAACATCCCTATACTCTTTGAAGAGTTCGGTATAGGTTTGAATCTCGTCACTGGAACATTCAGCTCCAATGAAGACATTCTCGACAATATTGGGATTCCTGGAGATGTTCACCGGGATAGTAGGAGAGATCATAGCCATGTTCCCTTCAGCATAAACCTGTGCTGGTGCTAAGGGGCTCAAGACTGGGTGAACAGGTCCAGGAGACTGAGGACTTGGAAAACTAGCTTCGACTTCGCTCAAGTCAGGTAGGAAGTAAGACCGATGATGCAAGTCATCCCACGGTCTCTCTATACCTGTCATTGCTTCCAGGATGGCCTCTTCGGATGGAAGAGTGGTATCTAGACAATCCTGGGCAGAAGAAGAAGTAAGCGTCCAAGCCGGAGCCACATCACCATCCAACTCTTCCGGCGAAAGAGGAGCTGGATCAGATTCTGCAGTGTCAACAATAGACTGATATGCAATCTCAGCTGCAGAAATCGGAAATGCCATACCACCCACTTGACCTTCCTCTAAAGTGGCAGTAGGAGAAGGTAAGGTCCAAGGGTCCGAAAAATAATGAGTTCGAAAGAACTCTCTTCGAAGAGGAGCCTTGGAGGATGAAATAGCATTAATTTGAACCTTAGGAGGAGGAAGATCAAAAGTTCCCATCAAGGAAGAATACATTCCAGCTCCTAGATTCTCAACAGGCGCCTTAGTATTATCCAACTTAGGAACATATGAGTCAGGAGGCGCATCCAGGTCTACAGGAGGACAGTCCAGTTGATCCACTGTGACAATCCTCCCTTCGTGGGGGAAACATACAATTCGAAATAATGAGGATGCAATAGCATCCATCTTATATATCCAGTTCCTCCCCAACAGAAGGTTGTAATCCAAGGCTGCATCTACTACCTCAACCTCTATGTTAACAGTTTTTCCCCCAACACAGATGGGAAAAGCTGGGACAATACCATGGGGTCTGTGAGAATGACCATCGAATGCAGTAAGAACAGTGCTAGATGGAACAGCTTTGGGAGATCCAAGTGTCTTCCAACATGCGAGAGACATCACGCATGTAGAAGCACCCTCATCGACAACCGTTCGAAAGATATTGCACTTCCGATACGATGATTTAATGTGAAAAGCCATGTGATGAGGAAGTCTCTTCTTAAAATTAGTCATATCAAAAGTAATCAGAAGAGAATTTTTCGGATCAATAGCCCCAATGGCAGTGAGCAAAGCACTGTGCTGAGTCGGACAAGACTGGAGTACCTCTAAAGCTGACATAGCACAAGGACTTTGCGCCAGATCTTCTACAATCGAGTAGTTCTGGGCAGCCCTCGCGTTCGGATTAATCGTTGACCGCTTAGAAGATGCTTTCGGCATCCGAGGCATAGACTCAACAGTTGGCTTCGTGATGTGAAGCGGCTCAGTAGCATCAGGAACTTCCTTAGCTTTCGAAGATTCCTCTCCGCCATAATCACGAGATCTCGTATCGACATCCACGTGAGCACTCATCATAAATATATTCGATGGAATTTCCCCTTCCTGGGCACCTCCAGAGGAAGCCCCAAGATTTTGGTTCGTGCCAACAACTAATTGCTGCCCTTGGGGAAAAGGGTTTGTTAGCACAGCCTGGGAACTAGAAGAACCCTGCTGAGATAACAGGCGCTGAGCATCCTGAATTTTAGGGCAAAGGTGTGTGAGATGGTCTCCAGTACAAAGCTTGCATGGAAACTTCACTTTCTTTTTCTCCTTTTGACCCTCACCAACATGCTCGTTGGTTTTATTTGCATTTCCCTTCCCGTTCTTGCCCTTCTTCTTGTTATTTCGTCCTTTCTTCTTCCCATCGGATTGTTGATTTCCATTGGGATCAGAAGTTTGGACAACATTTATGGACAAAGACTGGGAAGGTGATGAATCAGCAGGCACAGCCTGACCAGAAGGAGCAGATTGTAAAGACAACTGCTGCAATTGAGAAAGCAGGCTGGCTGCACCACTACTGACCGATCCGACAAGTCCACCACCATGCGGACCAGGTTTAGTTTTTGATAAATCCAATTTGGAGCGAGGAGCATTGGGAAAATACTTATAAAGTACCCCAGACTGAGAATAGATCAGTTCTAACTGCTGGGCCCTAAAAATGGCCTGCTCCTCGGAAAATACCCCAGATAGGGATACATCCTTTGAAATATCTGACTGCAGAGATTTCAAAAACCACTCGAGAAGGAATTCACCTGGAATATGAGCTTTGATAACCCTCTTCCTTCTCCTCCATTCCTAAATGTGATCAGAAATGTGAGTTGCCTCATCTTGCTTAAAATTAGCCAGGAGTTCGGTCCCAGCCTCATATCTGACAGGCAACTGAAAATGGTTAAGAAATGTGACAGCCAGTTCTCCAAATGTGGCGAAACTGCCCCCAGTGAGCTCTATATACCATTTGGCAGCATTTCCAGTTAGGGTGCGTTGAAATAATCTCAACCTAATCAAATCATCGATCAGGGAGTTCGATGAGCACCATAAGTGGAAAGTGGTGATGTGGTCTGCCGGATCCTCTCCATTCTTACCTTCAAACTTAGGAATGTCTGAAGGAAGTTTGGTCGGGACCGGAGGCCACCCCGGACTATAGCGAATCGGGTCATTAGTTAACTTCGACAAATCTGGCAAGTTCAACGTTTCCAGAAATGGTAAGCGAGGCGGAGCCTGAGA
Organism: Pinus albicaulis; assembly: GCA_034641835.2. Taxonomy (NCBI): domain Eukaryota; kingdom Viridiplantae; phylum Streptophyta; class Pinopsida; order Pinales; family Pinaceae; genus Pinus; species Pinus albicaulis. The sequence goes on along the minus strand of CM076583.1, from coordinate 1,020,973,565 downwards.
ATTCCATCCTTGAGGGGATGGGTTCCCAACATTCTGAAAATAATAGCCTGGATTTGATGGGGCACCAGGCTGCCAGAAAGGACTCGTAGAAAACGGAGAAGAACCTCCTCCCCACGCCGAGTTACCAAAACCCAGACCAGTTCCCCCCGCTGAAGTGTTAAATGAAGAGGAGAGCCCCTGATAGGGGTTCCAAGCATTAGACAAGGGAGAAAAGGTCTGATAAGCACTCAAAGAAGGGAAAGAAGCATTCCCTTGATGAACTGCGAAGAACTGGTTCCCTGCCCCAGCCGTAGTAAAGATAGGATTCCATCCCGTAAAAGTAGTCGAACTTTGCCCCCCAGACCAAGGGTTGAAACTCTGGGTCTGGGACGTAAACGGAAACGACCCTAAAGAAGGATTGGAACTGGGCATATGCCCAGTCCCAAAGGTGAAACCCTGAAACGAAGCTGATCCACTAGCCATGTTAGACATGGGCGTAGATCCAGCTGAAGCAGCAGAAAAGGAAAAAGAGGGATTTCCACTAAAGGACATCCCTGAACAGAAGGGACCAGAATGAGAAGCATGTGCTTGGGTGAACCCAGAGCCAAACACAGCAGCACTAGAAGCAATCGAAGACGAAGCAATAGTGCCCCCTGCCTCGACAGAAGCAGGAGTCTGAATGCCTGCAGCACTCACGGTAGAAGCCGCGTTCCCAGTCGTGGCCATCGAAAGATAAGAATGATACGGAAGATCCGGCGGTCTCTCAGACTCCGGTCCGATGTACTGAAGAACAAACGGATGATCAGGAGGAAGAGGAGATGGACTTGTAGCAGGAGGCTCAGGTATATCTTCTATCTGAAAATCTCCTTCCTGAGGAAACAAAACTCGCGAGGTGAGCGGAACGCTCCTCTCGGAACCGACACCGGAATCAGCTACGAAACCTTCAGACCTTGGTGGAGGATCTCTCTCCACAGCGTCAGACTCAACAGGGTGGTAACCACCTGCTAAATCGCTCCTACGCCTTCTCGAAGAAGGCTCTGCACTCTCGGGAGATAACCCCTGGATTCTCCTCGAACGTCGAGGCGCTTGATCAACCACTTTTATAGATTTATTATATTAGACTCAAAAAAGCGAAAATCTAGGCAAGCTAGGAGCAAAGAGCACTCTCTAAAAATAAAAATCCCTGAGAAACAGCAAGCAAACAGCCTTCAATTATTTCCGCTCTGGGTGATGAGGACCGGACACCAAAATACAGGAAAGCGAAGTATAGGGCCTTCCGAAAGCAGTCTGGGATGATTAGGGCCCAGAACAACTAGCGAAGGTATCAGAAACAGTTACGCCGACCTCCTAACGACAACCTTTGCCGGCTCAAGCACCCAAGCTTCGCAAGGGCACCCCCCAGAAGTACTGCTGAAAGTGATGCGACGTCTGCCTCAGGTACCACGGGTATTCCCCCCCGCAGTCACCTATGTGGAACCTAGGAGAGGCAACTATGGACACCAATCCGTATCAGAAGCTGGGCGGAACGGTCTTGAGGTCAGATTCAGCTAATCGGAGGGGGGGTATCCCTCTTCTCAACCTTCACTTCCCCTCTCGCTTGACTCTCGGATGAGAGCTTTCCCAGTCCACCTCACGGAGTTGGATTTCGCTCAATTAATCAACTTCTATGTTTGTTTGAGCGGCCTTGGAGAGTTAACTCTCCACTCACCTATTCCAAGGCCCTACAACCTGGCTAGTTGGTGATTGACACTTAGTAAAACTTGCTAGTTGATTTTAGATTAAATCGCTTATTTTAAGGGCTGTTATATTAAGTCACAAGGATATGGAGATGAAACGTATGGTGTTTTTGACGCAAAAGAAATTAATAAAAACTTAACTACATGCACATGCAGTTCTTTGTCTTTCGATGAAAAGTAATCTCTATACAGGTTCTACGAGACTACAAATTGTATTTTTCTTTTCAAATGGCAAACCCACACTCACAAAAACTAAGAAGCTAACTAAATGCTGAAATGCACCTAAATGCAAATCACTACAAGCATGTAAATCCTAAGATGCAAAAGATCTCTTAAAACGAAGTGAAATTTCCCAAAAGCACCTTCAGTTTTAATTCTTTTTGTTGCCCAGAAAGCTAGCTCTTGAAATCAAGAACTCTTAATATAAGACAGCAAAACGCTCAAAAACAAGAAGAAGAAATCAAATGACAACTCCTCCTCAAAATCAAGCCAAAAACTAAAAGCAAGAAACTTCACAAAAGCTCCAAAAGATATGGCAAAACGAAAATGAAAATGCAACAACAAAAACGAAAACAAGACGAAATGTTTTTTGAGTTTTTGAAATGCAAAAACAAAAAGAAAAACAAATTTTTTTTGGGCTTTTTAGTTTTATAAATCAAGAGCTCGAAAAGACCAAGCACAACTACCAAAAATCTAAGCCAAACAAGACCAAATTCAGGCACAAACTTCAATGATGCTCCCAAACCTTATAAGGCCAACAATAGCAGGATCAAATAAGAGCAAAAGAAGACTAGAACACTCAGCCACTCAGCCTAGACAAGTAGTGCAAACTCGTTGCAAACAAAGACTCCCAAGAAGCAAGAAAAGCTCTTCAAAAGTTGCAACAAAACCTAGCCTATGGAACTCCAAGAAAACCAATCAAAAACGAAGCAAAAATCGCAATGCAAAGCACAACACAAAGATAGGAGCGAGTCTGTGAGCAAAAGCTCTCTGTTCTGATAAAGCAGAACAACCAAGAACGCTCAGAAAGCAATCTTGGAACTCAATCCAGAAGTGCCAGCACCAGTAACAACACTTTGCCAAAAAGACTAGTTTCCCATCAAACGAAAGAGAGAAAAAACATGAAACCACTTCCTTCACACTCCAGTAAGTACAGAGACACTGTAGACACAGGCCTCCACAGCCAGAAAGGACCAAAAAGTCAATCAACCCTAAAATTTAAAATTAGCCTAGGTATACGCGACCTAGCAGTTATGCAACCAGCGTGTATACGCGTCTGTGCTAAGGGAAACTCGTGTATACGCGGGTCCCTTAAGACAAACTCGCGTGTATACGCGACTGTGTGCAAGAAAAAGAGCGTATACAAAGGTAAATAATGAAAAAAAAAAGGACAAGCCCGGAAAAGAAACCAGGACTTCGATCGACCGCAAGAAAGCAAACCGGATCGCAAATGAAAGATAAAACTCGTTGGCAATCTACCAAACAAACCTGAAACAACCCAACAGGAGAATCACAAGAATGTGATCCCCAGCGGAGTCGCCAGTTCTATTTCGGGGAAATATCACCCTAGAGGTTGGTTGGGATACAACCTCCACAGAGCAGGGGCATGCTACTTAACAGAGACTCACACAACCATGCACGTTCAGAAAAACTAAATCGAGTAGAATGAGAAAGTTACCCGTTGGTCCTACAGTTGAAGTAGATCCAGCAGGGTTCAAACCCCCAGCAATCGTCCTTCCTTCTTAACCTGAAATGCAAGAAGAAACCAGCACAAAGAACAAGTTGTACAGTATATATCTACTCTAAATGTTAGTGGGATTCATATAAAACATTAAATAAATCATAATGAATGCTTGTATAACAAATATTCTCATACATATAAGCACACACTAACACGTTTATTTCGGGAACAGCATGGTACTTCTGTATTATAAATAACACGTACACAAGTAACAAGTGGAGAGATCACCTGATCCTTCCAAGGCCTTCGCAGACCGTCGTCCGGATCCGTCTAGCCCTTGCCTCGCTAAGACTCCTTCCAAACTGGTGCATGCGAGATAACATATAAAGGGATGTGTATCTCAAGGAAACAAGGGTTTCATATAATGAACTGGGAAAGTGCAGGAGGCACGGGGAATCAGACTTGGATAGGGAATACCAACAGAGTATAATATCAATAATTCTCTCTCTCCCTTAGGCCATACACATGAGGGCTTTTTATAGTCCCTCCCAGTAGTTTCAGCAGTTGGAAACAGTTGGCCACGGGCTGGGGTGGTTGAACTACCTGAGTAACCATCAACCCAGCGCGAAATTAGGGATATTTTATATATTTTTTAATCATTTTAATGGCATACGCGGAAAAGTCTAGCTGTACTCGCGTATACACGCGGAAAAACACGGGCATAGTCGCGTATGGAGGATTTTACACTGTTTCTAAGTGAATTTGTCCAAGTCTGTAGGAATGGGTGCCCATAAATCCATAAAGCAATCATGAATCATGTCAAGGTGAGAAATGATGCTATAACAATGATCTTTTCAAATTTAGGGAGTCAGTAAAGATCAAAGTGTCTGCTCTGGTAATCTAGGTAAATGGGTGTACCAGATATCCGTGAACTACCATATACACCTTGGTAATAATTAAAGAGAAATCAACCAAGGACTTAACGTACGTGTAGGTAATCTCCCCGAATGCTGTGTCCGGTGTATCATGGGTAAAAGGTGGTAGACTCGGCTTCCTATGGATAAAGGATTTGCAACCTAATGGGGTCTCCCTTTATATACGTGACGGTACAGGGAGCACAATTCCATACTAGCACTGTCCAAATCCAGATGGCGAGCGATAGCTACTAGGCTTAAAGACGTCGGAACATGTCTCTACCTTAGACTACTAGATGTTCCATTAAGTTTCAATGATGCCTTAGGTTAATTCAGTAAATTTTAAAGTTGGTCTTCAATTTACGTTTCGAATTCAAGGCCCTATCGAATGTTGGATCTCATAAAACCTCTAGATGCAAACTACATGCCGCAAAATATCATTTTGTTCAATGAAGAGCTATCTACGGGAGAATTGAGAGCTTTCAAATGACTGCAAAATGAACACACAAAGACAACCACTACTATTTTCAATGCAAGCTAATGAAACTAGAAACCTCTTCTCTAGAATTATACAATGCTAGTAATGCGAAAAAGTTTTCAATTTCGACAATGCCAAAAATGCAAACGATTTTTTTTTGTACTTTTCAATATATTAGAGCAAATGCACTAAATAAATGAAAAAATAATGAAAAAATTAATTTGAGAATGATAAAGAGAGAGCTGAAACCAAACAAGTTCACTCAACTGAAACAAACACAATCAAGACTCAAACCAATGACGAAATCCCTCAAAGCAAAGAAAAATCTCGAAAGAGACTCAAACAAACCGTGTGATCTAGGCTTGGAGCAACGCAAAGTGAAATTGAACGAAAGAGAGAAAAATAACTCAATAAACACAGTGATTTAATGGGATTCATCTAGATGAATGCAAAGAAGCAAAAAAAAAGTTGACGAGGAAAGCAAAGACCCAAAACTCCCACAGGAGGCTCAACACATTGAAGCACCTAGAAGCCCTAGGGCTACAACGCAAAACTGACAGAAAAGGGTAAACAACCGGAGGACAAGGGCTAAAAACACAAAAAATGACTTCAAAGCACTCAATCAATCCGAAAAAATGAACCAGGACCAAAAGTCAAGATCAGAGAGCCCAAGAACAGGCAAACCCTAAACCCAAGCAAGATTGGCACGCTTGTTTGGCTGTAATCTGTGCCAAACAGGGGATGGCACGGGTGCCTAATGAGAAACAAGTGCTAGTTGGCATGAATGTCAGTGGGATAACTACGCCAATCGAGTTTACCCTAGAAAAATGATGAAAATGGACATACAGAGACTGGATCTGGTCTTCTGGGGGCTGAACAGGGGTTTAACACCAAGGAAGGTGAACCAAAAAAGTAGACTAATTAAACGAAAAGCCAAAAACAAAACCAAAGAAGGAAGGACCAACTCCCACTAATCCCCAACGGAGGCACCAATTTCTTGGAGAGGTAAATCCCCTCTGCGGACAGAGGCGATCCCACTAGCCCTAGAGTGGGTCTAGCAACAAACAAAACATGCTACGATATCAATTCCTAGTTACAAAAGATAGAGCTACGATAGATAGCCTACCTCAAGTGCTACACTGTTTTCGTCGAAGAAGAAGCACTGCTTCCCATTCCTAGCTTGACAGATCACAATCCTTCCACTCATTGCGTCCGGACACCTGTACACATGCAGAGAAGAAACGACGGCATACAACGTAATAATTCAAACATGTAACTATCAATCAGTCAGAAAGGATTGAACTAAATTGCATTACACAGATAAGAAATACAACTGTGGAACCAATAATGTAGTCAAGCATATATTAAGATGTGAAATAAATATTACAACCGAGTTCTGACGTCGCGTTCTTCCTTTGGCAGGGTTTCCAATAGAGCATGTCTCACAAAGCTTGTCGGGAATTTAGACAAGGCTCTCTCTCTTACGAGGTTCTCCTTAGCTCTGCTTTCAATAGTCGCTCAGCTATAGTTTTCTTCCCAAATGTTTAGCTATCTAGCAAATAGAGAGGGCAGGCTTTTATAGAGGGATAAAGAGAGGTTAGGCTCCCTATAATAATGGGGGAGAGTCCTATCTCTTAGGAAGGTTCCATGAGAGGTGGAAAACCACCTCCTAATTAGGGAGATCCGGAGGCAAACAACCCAACCTCATTTTGGTGATCCGTTTTGGAGTTGTTAGAATAAAAATTCCACCTTCTCTTGTTAAAAAAAATTCCTTAATAGGCTTGGCACAAGTGAAACACAGGGACAGAGCGCCAGCTGGCGCGCCCACTAGTGTGCATTTTCCCCATTGGCGCGAGGGATGAACTGGCTACCCGCGCCAATGCAAAAACATGGGTTTTTAGGGTTTTCCAGGGGAAATTTTCTTCAGGAGAATTCTTGTCCTTATGCAGAAGGATGCCATCAAGGTGTTTTTAGGACATTTTACTGTTCACAGCTCATGGGAATAGTCCTCCAATGTATGGGACAAGGGATTGCAGGGACAGTGACAAAATGCTGTGTAACAACTGTAGGAGGGTTTTCGGCCCTAAAACCGCCATAGAACCTACATAAAACAAAAAAAATAAAATTATAAAACCCTGCATGTTGGAATTGACTGATTACAGAGGCTGTTGGAGGCGGAAGGAGTAGTGAGGCAGAGGGAATGCATGTATGGGGAGGTTTTATGGACAAAACACATGAAAAAAAGTTTTAAAACTACATTTGGTGTGGAATATGGCTTGGTGGTTTTGTGAAAACCATCGGCGGTTTTCACGTGACATTCAGGCATTAAATAGTTTTAACATGATCAAACACGATTCCATACATTGCATGACACACGTCCTCCAGGAAACCAACAGTTTTGCATGAGTTTGGGTGGTTAAACCCTGACACGGAAATCTATGTGAAACACGATGTGGACCGTTGGATGATGGGGTGTAGATCCAATGGTGGGGGAGGAGCGCGATGGGGAAAGGTGCATGGGCGAGGATTGAAGTGGGAGCCAGGTGGCAAACGAGGATTGGGAGATGGCTTCGTAGTGGGGGGTGGGACCGGAGTATAATGTCACCTCTTTTGTTTGGTAGCGGGATGGTTGATTGGTAGGGTCGGATGTCGGGTTAAACGGGAACCATTGGATGAGATTAATCAACAGTGGAGATGCGTCTGTGAGGATGGATGGATAGGTATGCTCGGGCGATTGGAGGATGGGAGGGGAGGTGCGATGACCGTCAGATCGATGAGATCGACGGTCATGATAGCCCAAGGGAGGAATATAGTGAAGAGGAAAAGAATGGAGGAATGCGGCTTAAGGGAAAAAGAAAGGTTTTATGGGAGAATAAGGATCGTGAGCCAAGAAAATTAGGGCTGGGGATAGTGAGAACCCATGACAGAAAGGAGGTTAAGGATAACTGTTGGATCTCCCAGATCAACGGTGGAGATCCATTGTCAGGGGAGGTAAAGAAGATGGGAACAACGGGAGATGGGTAAGATGGGGAGTGCCGACAACCGTCAATCTTGGTAGATCGACGGTGGAGATTTGTTGTCGAGGTTTGAAACATCGGCAGGGGAAAGGAGAAGTGTAACGGAGAAACAATGTGTTTTTCTGATGCGATGGGGGCTTGAAGATGCGTGTTGGGGCAGTGGTCTCGTGGGAAGATAAGGTGACCAGGAGTGAGGAAAAGGGGCTAGCGGCTAGGCACTTGGTCGTAGTGCCTTGGTTTTATGGCGGATAAGGGAAAAGGAGTTTAAGCCAAGGGGGCTTAAAGCCTGTTTTTTGATCAAAAAAGTGGAACAAGGTTTTAGTGGGTTTTTTGAATTTTTTAAAGGTTCCGATAGGTGAAATAGGGTATTTAAACCATAAAAAGGTGTTTTTTATAGCGTTAAAAGGGATCTTTGAAGGTTTTTTACGAAAATGAAGGGTAAATGAGAAGGAGAAAAGAGGATTTTTCAGAGAAAAATGGAGGATAATAAAATGGAAAAATGAGTGAAATAGGCTTAGAAAATGATGGAAAATGGCCTAAAAAATAGTCTCTTTTGATATCAACAGGGTTTCTTGGTGGATTTTTTTAATGAAACAACAATGAAGATTAATCCTAAGTTGGAAAGCGTCAGAAGGCTTCAATAATGAGAAATTTTCTGTGAAAATAATCTCTTGAAGGCTTAAGATCTGTTTTAGCCATCATTTGCTATGAAAAAATTTTACTGATGGCTAACACAACCCACATCAACCCCTCCTCAACCTCAAATTCCTACATAAGAAGTTCCTAACCCAAATAATAATAAGGTAGTTCAAATAGAGTAGGTTGTTGGGCTTGCTTCTTACACCAGATAATCCATATTTTCCCTACATTTTCCTGATATTCATCTTCGATTAGGAAATGCTTTAAACGAAGGAACTCTTCTAGTATAGGTAAAAGGTTATAATTGGTAAGCCTCAAATGAAGAATCCAAAACAATTCAATCTATATAAATTTTGAAGTCTTGATCAAACTTACCAGGAGCCACAAGATCCTCCTTACCCTAAAAGATTTGATCTAGAGAATCCTATTACTCTATCTAAATTTGACTTTTTGGGAGAACTTAAGAATTTGTGTGCCTGTATATTGCTATTTCAAGCCATCGAATATGTTCCTATCTATTCAAAAGTTGTTTGAGAGTTGTTCTTGAGAAAATATATCTTCAGAAAATACATGTTATTGGAAGATTAACATATCTTATACTCAAGGGAGTCCTTTCCACTAAATACTTAGATCTTGGAAGCCCCATTGTAAATGTGTAAATCAATCATACAATCATAAAAAACACACGGATCTACCTAAAAGCTACTATAAATGTGATGAATCTAGAAACTATGGAAGCCCTAGGACTTTCATGCCTTAGTAAACAACCACAATGTTGTAACTTGTTGCTTATTCCATTATCAAACCTAAGGAAATTTTGGAAGATGTAGTGATATTCATGGATTCCTAGGAATACCCTACATATTTCATGATATTACAACCAACAATATTCATTTGGGAGTTACCCTCTGATCTTAAGAAGATGATGGTTGACCACTATAGATGCATATATCAGTTGTATGTCTAGAAACATGACGATTTCCCATGAAATATCCAAAAAATAAACTCGCTTTATACCCTCCAATTGAACCTAATATTGATCTAGAAACCCCATTTTGGGCTAATATGAAGGAGAGTGATGAAGAGATGATCACTTTTTAAGTGTTCATAATTAACTAATATCTCACTCTCAGGGATAAAAAAAGGATGAATAAATTTGTGATTCTATAGCCTCTTCTTCCTCATCCACTAAATACACTCTCAACCAAATTTTGGATCCAAAAATTCAAGCCTCTCTTGCTACAACATATGTAACACCCTTCGAACATGAATCCTCTTCCAAAGAAAAGCATAAGTAAATTGTGGAGTCTATGGAAATCATCTCGAGGAAATTCTTGAAAATTAATCAAGGGATGAATAAACAATAGAAGGATCGACTATTCAAGGCATTGCAAAGGCTTATTGATTCTTTTGTTTGTGATTACACCAATATGAATGAAATCCACCTAATATTTGTTATCATCACATTTACATCAAGGTGGATTCTCGACCCATTCACCAACCTCAACAATGAATGAACCCTACTGTATGGGACATGGTTAAATAGGAACTGCAAAAAATGCTTTTAGTGAATTTATTTATCCCATTTCTAATATCCAACGTGTCTCCCCTCTTGTTATCATACCCAAGAAGAATGGAAAGTCAAGAATTCATGTTAATTATAGAGGATAAATAAAGCCACAAATATGGATTTGATTATTATCTTTTTTTTTGTCGTCCATATTGATGCTTTCAGAGTGGACAAAGTGGAGGAATAAGCTCATAGGACCATTTTTACCAATAGGTCCTAATTTGGCGAATTAGGGTTTGAAACCTTCTAAAAGAAGTTTGAGGCATCAAAGAACGTGTTTTGGGCTAAAAATTTACCACCTAAGTGTGAAACTTTTAGTGTTATTGTGCACATAGATATATCTCCAAAGGAATAAGAATCACCTAAATCAGAGTCTGTATGCAAAAGTTATTCCACTCAGAGGTTGAACTTCTTGTTTTGACCACCATAATTCAAGAGGATGTTACATCAGCCCCCATTATTCATGGAAAATGGGCTAGAAAAGTGATCATTACAAATAATACTCTATAACGTTCCATATTGTAACTCTACTTAAGAGTTGAGGGAGTCAAACCTAAACACTAGTAGGTTATTAGGTTGTTTTATAACCGGACCATTAGGAGGAAAATAAATTCCATTCTATCCAAGTGAATTTTTTCCATAAATGACTAAAGTAGCCGAGAATGGATAGGTAGAGAGAAAACAAAGAAAATTTATGCATTGTAATATCTCGTGGGCCACGGACCTCACTTCTCCATACTTGCCTCAATTTCCATTCAAACAAAAGGAGAATAGAGCAACCTTACCTTCCAACTGGGTTTTCTCCCAAAAGGGTTTCGTAGGTTATATCTTGTGTTAATTTTTGGTTTGAGAGCTTCTTTTTTTTTTCTATACTTTTTTGCATATTTTATCTATTTCTTGCATAAGCATAACATAGTAATTAACTAGTCCATAATTATAAGGAGAAAATTAACCCTCATAGTGTATATTTTAGATTTTAAGCATAGTTTTATCATATATGTTGTGAAAATTTGTCTAGTGGAATAACCCACAATAGTTTATTAATAATATTGGTATCATAGTAGGTTTCTTTAGGTATGTTGTGGGGAGTTTCACAAGATACATATTCTTTAAGACAAAATTCACAAATGCTGAAAAATAGAGTGCAATGGATACAAACACTATTTTTGAACTATGGTAATTACTTGTGAATATATATTATATTTTTTTATCTTCATCAAGCAATTACACTTCATAAATTAAACCAATAACCATTGAAGGGAAGTAGATATCACAATGTGTGTGAAAGAAATTAGCAATTGATAAGTGAATGTTTAAAATTAAAAATTTCAAGTGCATTTTACACTCAAGATACCCAAGAGACTTGTCTCTTTGTAATTTAGATCATGTCTCTTTGTAAATTAAATTCTAGTAAGTATGCACATTTTCATTTTTACTCATATTGGTTAAAGTGTTGAATAAAATGTAAATAATGGTGGGAAATAACTCCTAGTAAGTATATTTATTTACATCTTATTCCCATCCTGTCTTTTAAGCAAATACTTGTTAAATTATGGTGGGTTTGTTGATTTCCTTTCTTTTAATTTTCTTTATTATAATTAAAAATTTACTTTGATTTTGTGTTTTTATATAATATCATAAATACATCAAGGATTATAAAGAACGACCATAGCTACATTCTTCAACACTCCCTCTTAGCTAAGGAGGTATTCATAATGTCTAACAAGTGTCAACTAATTGAATTTTTGTTTTAAGGAAATACTAAATTAGCATCATTATCAAATCAATATCAACATTACTAGCATCATAATCATCTAGGTCAACCTTCATGACCTATAATAATCATGACATCCATTTAGTACTTATGGTACCACATTAATATCAACTAGTTTCCATGATCCAGTTGATGCCTCAACCTCATGGTATCTAGACTAGTCCTTGTTCACGATCACATGACTAGTGCACATAGTCCAGGTGAAACTCTAAATGACCTCAACCTAGGCCTGAATACCAAAATGTGTTATCTCTAGATATATATATGAGAAATATGTTGGGAGGCTCCAACTAAATAGCCTCTTCCAGACCATTTTCTCTAATTTGGTCAGAGCACTTGACACATGAATAAATCCCTGATTCTGATCATAATACTAACACAAAGAGAATGTTAAATCACTGAAACATTATTCCTAATTCTGGTCAATGTACTTGACACAAGGATAATCTCCCTAATTATAGTCACCATAGAACACATAAATAATGCAATTCGATGATATTATCTAATCTATCAAACCATTCTCCTAATTCTAGTCATAGTAATTAACACAGGGAAAAATTCCCTAATTCTTGTCATAGTGCATGACACATAAAACATCTATCCACTAGACCATTCTTCCTAATTCTGGTTAGTGTGCTTGACACAGAGATAACATCCCTAATTCAGGGCGCAACAGAGGACACAAGAAGAATATTTGTCTATGAAACCATTCTTCCTAATTCTGGTCAAATTGAAACAGGCATAATATCCCTAATTTTGGTCAAGTGACACAAGAATAATAAAGATGTTTTTTGATTTGTCAAACTGTTATTCCTAATTCCAGTCAACTTGACACAGGGATAATATCCCTAATTCTCGTTAAGTGACATAGGAAGAAAATCATCTCTCAAACCATTCTTCCTAATTCTGGTCAACTTGACATAAGGCTGATATCCCTAATTCTAGTCAAGTGACATACGAAGAATATCATCTCTCAGACCATTATTCCTAATTCTGGACAACTTGACACATGGATGATATCCCTATTTCTAGTCAAGTGACATAGGAATAGTATCATTTATTAAACCATTCTTCCTAGTTTTTTTGAACTTGACACAAGGATGATATCCCTAATTCTATTCAAGTGACATAGGAAGAATATCATGATGTGGAAAAAATCTTTTATCTATCTCAACCAGAGAGGCATAGTCCACAAGTCCTGACTTATCTCTAAAAAAAAAAAATATCCTTCTGGAAAGAGGTGCATTCACGACATCAATTGTCTTCTCATCAGTGGATATGTACATAATATTTCATGCTCCCTTCTTCACCATGTCATGAATGTAGTGGCACTTTATACCAATATGCTTCGACCTACCATGAAACTTGACTATTAGAAAATACCATGGACGATTCTAGCGTCTGATTAAACATTCCAACAAGAAATTTCTGAAGAAAAACTACATAGGCCACCATATATTTAGTTTTTTCAGTACTAAGTGCCATGGAATAATGTTTCATGCACATCCAAGAATCCTATTAGGTCCCTACAATACTTGGAAGGTTTGGAAAAGTGAGACAAGAAATGCTTCATAATGATGACAATGTTTTCCATGATACTCATGATGTAAACAAAAGGAATGAAATCATGATTTTAGAGACTTGAAATTTTGGTTGAATACCAACTACATTCCTAAGATTGATATGAGGAAGTTTAATGGCAAGGATCCGGTAACATGGATACTATAGTTGGAGAAATTCTTTGCTTTGGAATATGTGTAACACACACAAAATTTACACATTGTATCTTTATATTTAGAAATCAATTAGTTTTTGTTGTATCGATGGATTTTTTCTCATAAATAACTTGTCACTTAGTCAATTTTTATGGAGCAATTTATAACACATTATGAGGATACAGAGAGAAACACCTTCTTTAGCTAATTGATAAATCTGAAACAAAGGGTTCAATGGCAGTGAGCATTTAGGACTTCCAAATATTGAATATCAAGGTAAATGACATTCCAAAGGAGCATATGAGTAATGTCTTTATAGGGTCTTCAAAGGATAACATCCAACATGAGGTTCGCCTTTGGGAACCTAATTCATTTAAGAAGGTATTTAGGGTGGCAAAAAAAATTGAAAGAAAAATTGTGGAAACAAGGAGGTATGCCACTCACAACTATAAATATGGAAGTGTTTCCACTCCTAGCCTTCCACAATCTACAAGGTTGAAACCACAACAACTGGAGGGAAAAAGAGAAAAAGGGTTTTTTTTTATAGTTGTGATAGAAAATACACTAAAGGTCATAAGTGTGCTGAGAATAAATTATTTTACATAGATTGTAAAGAAGAGGAAGAAAAGGAACAAGAAACATCAAAATAATAAGGTATAACATAGGAACCAACACCAATGGCTAAAAGGGAAGAAATGAATCTAACCATATCTCGTAATCCATTGGCAGTAATTTCCACACCTCGAACTCTCAAGATAGAAGGATATATCAAGAAGAAAAAGGTAATAATATTGATTGATTCAAGTAGTACCCATAATTTTATTCATTGTAAGATAGCCAAGGATTTGAATTGATTTCTATACCTAGCACCAGAGCGTCAAGTGATGGTGACAGATGGAGGAACTATAAATTTCTTAGGGAAGTTCCATAATGTAAATTTAACCATGGTATAGTCCAATGATTTCCATTCTAATGGGTGGTGTTGATGTTGTATTAGGATTCCAATGGTTACAATATTTAGGGATGATAGCTTTTAATTTTCAAGAATTTAATTTTATTTTTTTTAATGTGAAGGAAGGTAAATTTAATTAAGAGGAATTGTTGGGAAACTTGGTAAGATAATCATCTCTAATGGCATAAAAAATATTTTGAAGAAGAAACAATGAGGTGTCGTTCCACAATTATTCTCATTATATATTCAGACATATAAGTCTCCCATTTCTCCATATCTCTAGAGAGTCCTTGAAAATCATTCCAAGGTATTTGAGACTCCCAAGGGTCTCCCACCTATTCGTGATATTGATCATGCTATACACTTGATTCCAAGAAGTGTTACTCCAAACATCAAACCTTACATATATCCCTATGCCCAGAAGAGTGAAATTGAATGTATCCTTGCAGAAATGCTAGAGGCCAATATAATTCAACCTAGCCAAAGTTCTTTCTCTACACATATATTATTGTTACACAAGTGTTAAGGCCTTGAAAATATGTGCAACAACATCAGGGAAAACCAACCAGTTGGGGACTTGAAAACCGTCCCCTATCCATTTGGTATGGTGGCTCCGAATGGATTTATGGGATTAATTTCCCAGTGAAATATAATTGGGTGAATGTATGGTATTATAACTGACTGTAACTTGGTAGATGGGAGTGATAACAATCTTGAAGTGAATAAATATACCTATATATCTCTTCGTGGGATTTATAAAGATGGTCTTTCAACGAATGAAAATAAAAATTATACAAACACTTGGAGATATGAAAACAATTTTAAATAATTGATTTAATTAAATAGTTAATTAAATAAATTGGATAAGACTATAGCTCATTTTCTTACTGCATGTATTGAATATGTACCAAAAGATAGCAATCTAACATGTTCAAAAGTGAGTTGATGCCTAATTTTTTCAAAAAGATACATAAAACAAAACACCATAAGAAAAAGTAACCATTTCTCATTTGCAACAAAAATTTAACATATAGGATAAAATTACCATGTATACACTAAATCTGCTCATTTGAAAAACAAGTATTTGTTCCAGCCCTTTCTATTAAGAAAAATTTAAGAGTACAAAAGAGTGAATTCTATAAAGTCTTCCTTTCAAAATTTCAGGACCCCTTCTTAAAAGACATGAAGGGGTTTAGATAATAAAATAGAAAGTCTTAAAAATAGTAATTACAATAAAAGTTGAGGAATTTTAAACAACTCTCCTTAAACCAAGTGAAAATAAAACATAATTTTTTTTTAATGGGATGTATTGCTTGAAGGTTGTCCCTCTATCTCATCAAGCATTCATTCCTTTTGTTGAAGGATGTTAAGCATAGGCTTATCCTGGGGAGGTTTGTCTGGCCTGATGCACAGCAATATAGTGAAAATTGCATCTGAAAGTGGAGGCAACATATAGGAATAAGTATCTATAAGAAATCACAACACAAGCCATATCTATGTGGCTTTACCAAGTAACTCCAATACTTATCCGAATCTATATTTTCCAAATTTCTGATGCTTTCCTCTTTGACCTTGGAAACTTCTTGCCATTGCCTTATCAAATTTTTAACAATAGAAAGAGAATCAGGAGGGCATCTATCAATCATATTGGCAGCGATGAGATTTTGACTGGCTGTTTCAAAATTATTACTAGCCACATATCTAGCTCTGCATATGGCCCTTTCAACATGTTTCAATTGTATGTCTGAGTCAGTAAATAATATTTCCTTTTCAGAGTCCTCAATCCTGGGAGGATTAGCCTTTCAGCCATTAGTAGTATCTTTCCAGGTGACATAATGTGAGACTTTATCATTAATCTCATAAAAAATGATTCTCTGGTCTGCTATTCGATTCATCTGTGAATCACTTTTATCACATAATAAATTATATTTGACAACTTTTGACAAAAAATAACTTTCTACTGTGCTATTAGGGTATTCAATTCTAGTGCTTCTTTTCTAAATTCATCTATCTTTGTATTATCTTTCAATTGCTCAACAATAAACTGCAATTGATGAATTTGAGTTTCCTTAGCACTGATTTCATTTTGATGTTGTAATTTCAATTTAACAATGCTCTCTTGGAGTGGTGATACATGTACCTATAGTTGTTGGTTGATGTTCTTCTTTCCTACCTGTAGTTCATGTTCTAATTGGATGATTATTTCACCCTTTTATTTAATTAATTGTTGAACTTCATAAGCCTTATCTATAGTAGCAGATTCATAGGCTCCTTTGAACTAGGTTAAACGAGTTAGATCCTAAGAAGGATCTGATTGTGAATCTTTCCAGAATACTTCCATTGAAACATCTCCTGGAATAAGGAGTTGAGACTGCTATGTTCTCCTTATTTTTCTTTGTTTGCTCATAAGGGATTTATGGTAAGGACTATAGAATATATCTAGATGAGGGATTTACAAAATTTTTAGTACAATTTCTCTAGTAGGGAAGGCTAGGATGAATTCCACTTTCTTTGTGCTAACTAATTTTTCAGATGGCCTAGTAGTAAACGGGTCCTGACTTTTTCTTTGAGGCGTTTGCACTATCCATTGATGACCAGTAATCATCACTTCTTGGTCTCCTTGGAGTTTTTTATTAAAATCCTTCTAGACATCATTCAAATTACTTGGGAAATATAAATCCATGGTTTGAATTTTAGCAGATTTATCTTCAATTTTAATAAGGACTTCAGTATCCTTAGGTTCCTGTTCTTTGTCCTTTTCCTTCGCTGCTATGGGTTGGGATAATTCTAGAATTTTCAAATAAATCCCTTCCAATATTTTTTTCCTGTGCTTCTTAAACTTTGACAATTTTTGTGGATGGAGGTATAGCGCTGGTAACTTCTGAACTGCAGAGTAATTGCTGACCAACTCAAAAATTTCATCGAACTCATCATCTTCATGTACAAAAGGTCTGATTTTAACTTAAGTGGTAAAATCATTGGCAACTTTATTCAGGTTGTATTGTCTTTTCGAAATTGTAAAAAATTTCAAACATTCAATTTGGTTTACCTCTAATCCTGCGTGTTTATATTTGTCCAAGGCTTAAACACCATAGTGAATTGGAAAGGAGGGCTATGATGCTTTCTTAGCTTCCTTCAAAAAATTAGTTAATCTGTTGCCAAGTATTTGATAGAAGCTATTTCTCTTGTGAGAAGCTTATCTGGAACATATAATGGTAAAACATGTGGTTGAGCCAGGCACCCAAAAAATCTGACATAGGTAATAAATTCTTCTCCAAAACTATTTTCCAATGGAGGAGAAGTCAACTTGAGCTTCTTTAGACAACTTGGGGGCTTTCTCACTGAACACATCTTGAAACAAAGGGAGCATAACTCCATGGAAGATTTTATAAAAATGGTTTTCATATTTTGACTCCCATAACATCCTATGATAGACATGAATGGGGAGAGGGTCCTCGGTAGTCCATTTCCAACCCATGGATGGAAAATCTGAAGTGAAACATAAAACATCCATGATATAATCACTCATATAAAACTGGGGATTTTTTTGGAGGAAATAGAACAATTTTTTCTATATTCCATAATTTGAGTGGAAATATTTTTGGACAAAACGGTCCCCCAACCCATAATATAAGAATCTCCAACGACTTCCATTAGGGGAACCCATTCAACCGAAAATTTGGTAGTATCAGGATGACTAAAGATCCTAGATCATTCCAACAACATAATAGTAGGGACTAGAAATGAAGTCACTAGAATACATACCCTTATCATCATTTGTGTGTTTGTTCAGGTTGTTTCTCCATTTCTTTATTAGATTTGACTTCAGCTCATTCTCGCTCACGAATTGTGCCATAAATTTCTTGTCGTATATCTTTTCTGGGTCTGGAATGTGATGCATTGACTTCAAGTCTTCTACTTTAAAAGAACCTATCATCGTTCCTTTGCTGGTTGATAAATTTCTATCCCCAATGTTGAGGTTTTAGATTATACATCTTACCATATCAGTATATGGTTGAATTTTTGGGCACGCAACAACTCGGTGAAGAAACGAATTGGAAAATTTTTCTGTAGTAGCTTTTGAAGAATCAGAAGCATCAACAATAACTTTCTGTTGAACCCTGTGGGGTTTCTCATCCTGAAATAATTTATTCATCGCTTCAAAGGAGGAAGAACCACTTTGCAGCTCGCATTTTTTGTCTATAAATAGAGGAAGCATTTCTATTCTTTCACTTACAACAGGTGCAGGATTTGTAGGTGCCATAGGTTTCTTATATTTTTTCACAACTTTCTACATCTCCAAAGAGATTTGTTTATTTGGACTCACCTGTGAACAATGAAGAATGATAAGTAGAAAGAGGAAATTTTGATTTACAAATATGAAATTACCGTAATAATGGAAACAATCAAGCGAATGAAACTTAGCACGCAGTTAATACATAAATTCAATGATTCTTGCAATCAAATCATCTTTGGAGGTATGGAATATATAACTGTTTAAGTTATGGTTTTAATGGTCAATATGTTAGAAAATTATATATGACAGAGCAATGGAACACACAAAATATGTGGAAACACAAACACATAAAACATATAAAACAAGAGAGACACAAATATACTTGGTTCACCCAATTTGGGCTATGTCCACCCCAAACAACCAGTCCTTCCTATATATTATCCAGCAAAATGAAGAGAGACAACCTACAATAGATCCACTATAATATCCTTTGTTCTCTCTCACAGTCCCCCTTTCTATTTCTCACTCATAATACTCATACAATACATAGCCACAATATAATACCCTCATAAAATAGAGGGGTTTCCTTATAGGGAAAAAAAAACCCTAAATTAAACATAACTTATACTGTTAGATCATTCCCCTAATGAACGACCCATATTGATTAGAAATTACAATATTTTACAAGGACCCCCCAGACAATGTTTAAATGATGGGTGGTGTTGTCGCCCCGTTAAGAACAAGGGTCCAATATGGTGATACATCTATGTAAATAAGATAATTAGGCTCCACACCCAACACAGTATGAGTTGATGTGCCCATGTAATCATTCCAACAACTAAACGAGATCTATAGCATCACGATTTTATTTGTGTGTGAATCTTTATAAAATGTACATCAACTACCTTTTGCCGATTGTGATATTTCAATCGCAATATTAGCGAAAATAAATGAAGGGAAAGAGTGGTCACGAAGAGAAAGTGCGATGTGATAGAGTATATCACATCGAGGAAATGTGGAGGATGACTTTAAGATCGTCAGGATAAAAATACGAAATGCAATTTGTGATATGCCTACGTGGCGAAAGTGGGTCCCACAATCTCTTTCTTATAGCATTTGTTTGGGAAAATGTTTTTTCCTTTATTAAAGCGCTTTGATGTATTTTGCATCGCAATTTGTGTTGAGTGGCTTTCAGGAGCCATATGTCTTTCATTGCGATATTGTGATTTTCTTAACATTATCCACTCGAGTGTTTTTTTAACCCCTTTGATTCCTATTTGTATTTAATT
Source organism: Pinus albicaulis (assembly GCA_034641835.2). NCBI lineage: Eukaryota > Viridiplantae > Streptophyta > Pinopsida > Pinales > Pinaceae > Pinus > Pinus albicaulis. The sequence goes on along the minus strand of CM076583.1, from coordinate 1,020,953,584 downwards.
TAATCACTTAAGTGTATTATTTGTTTTACACTAAATTTTTTTAAAATGTTCCCCATTATTTTTCTAAGGTAACTATGCTAAAATAATGGGGGTTGTTGAATAGCATAACAATTGGGGATTTAATGGAAGAACCAGTTATCTCTGAAAAATAATTTATTAGTATCTTTAAATAAGTAAAATTAATTTTAAGGAAACAAAAATTGTTTTTGAAATGTTTGAATGAATAAAATTACTCTGAATAAAATAACTCATATTTATTGTTAGTCTTTTATAAACCTTTCATAAATAAATATCTGCATTCCTCTATATCAATCATCAAATAGTTTAAAAGATAAAGTAAGTGTCTTTTTGTAAGTTAGAGTTTTGATTTACTCCTTTTTTCATAGGTAGAGCCACTACTGCCAGCAGGCATTCATAGCCTCAACAAGGTTACCTTTTAACCATCAATGATTCAGTATCCCATCCATCTATAATTACAATTTGTTGAGATAAATCCTTAATCATATAATTTTTTTTCTTGTTCTTAAAAATTCATTGTCCTGGCTTGATGACCAGAAAGTGAATATGACATTCACTGGTTATAATTGAACTAAATAAGTTGGCTCGTGATGAGACCCCTTGTCTTATGATCATTTAATAATCATAATCCATTACCCTAGTTTGATATAAAGTAGTGGTAATGTCAGTTTATTATTTACCTATGATCATGGTAAGCAGGATCATGATCATACCCCTTATCTTTTAAAGTTTTTTATATTTTTGAATTACACTCTAAAAAACATAACTAATGGATGGTGAGAATCATTGACTCCTTATGAGTTTTGGATGAAAATTTAGAGTTAAAGATGCTTAGTAACAACAAGTATTTACTTTGTAAGGATGAACCTTTTCGGATTGATAGTAAAGTTAAAAGACTTTACAAACTTTAGGTTTATAAAATTTACAATTTCAATGGAAAAATATTTCAGAGTTGTATAATATTCGTTCAATTTTCAAGTTTTGTGGTTATTTCCTCAAGAGTTTTTAGTACTCAAAAATAAAAAGTCATAATATAATTCAGAGGTGTTGTGAAAAACCAAAAGTATGTTATCAAACATTATTCTCCTAAAAATGTAAAAATTATAAGTATAGTACATTTAGAAGAAAATTTTCTTCTAAGAAAAGAGAATTTTCAAAATAAACCTGTTGACAAGAAGAAAATCTATTCTCCCTTGAAGATCTTGTGACATGAAGGTGGATGGGCCAATTTGTTCTATGATTTGAAATGGTCCAAGCCATATTCTTTGGAATTTGGTATGCTTAACTTTTACCTCATGTGCCTTATCCCAATTAAGAACGAGGTCTCCAATTTGAAATATTTTTGGGGAAAAAAAATTTGCAACAAAAGAATTTTTTACCATATGCTGGTGTCGAGCGTGAGTTAATTTGGATTTTTCCCTTTCCTCTTCTAGTTTAAGGATCTAAGACATTCTTAATTGTAAGGAAGAAGAAGGTACTTCATCAATAAATTGAACTAGGGATAATGAAGGAAGAGCTAAATTCGATGGAATTACAGCTTCTTTCCCATAAACTAAATTGAATGGAGAGTTCCTATAGAGGCCTTCTAAGTAATCCTATCCGCCCATAGTGAAAATGTTAAAGACTTATGCAAATTGTTCTAGCTATGATAAATAGTCATTTTTTATGATTCTTATGAGTTTTTTATTTGTTGATTTTGCTAAACCATTCCCTTGGGGATAGTAGTTAGCAAAATATTTACGTTTAAAATCTCTTTGGAGAGTAAATTTAGTCATACTATTTCCCAAAAAATAATATGCATTATCAAACATAAGTGCATTAGGTAAGCCAAACCCGATAATAATGAATTGATCGATAAATTCCATAATGGTATGAGATTTAGCTACCTTTAGTGGAACAATTTCAACCCACTTAGTAAAATAATATGTTGCAGTGAGAATGTATTTAAGCTATTTGGATGATTTAGGAACAATCTCACCTATGATGTCCAATCCCCAATGCTCGAAAGGTTGCTCAATGTTGATTGACTACAAGGGCAAGGTCGGTTTTCTTTGTCTTATAACAACATTTTGGCATGTTTTTCATTTTCTCACATATGCATGAGCATCTTTAAACAGTGTGGGCCAATAATATCCGTCATGAATGATTTTATGTGCTATGGTATCCCCTCAAAAACGTCCACCTATAGGTCCATCATGGAGTTCCTGCAAAACCATCTGTGCTTCAGACTTCTCAATGCATCTTAATAGTACAAAGTCATAGTTCTTTCTAAATAAAACATTTTCTATGATCTGATCTTGACTAGATTTCAATATTAAAGATATTTTTCTTTTGTGATTGATTTCTATAGGATCATATCCATATTTTAAATAAAATATAAGATCAACATACTGTGATTCAAATTCGTTCAGGCTTACCTCAGCAATGTGTAAAGTGTTACCTGACTCTTTATCATGTGATATGTTGGATGCTTCAGATATTAATCGGAAGAGACCCTACCCTTTGATGATTTTGGCTGGTCTTATATCAATGTCATATTCCTGCAGAGCGATTACCCATTTTTCTCTCTTTTCTCCCAGTTCGTTTTCAATAAGTAGTTGCCTTACTGTCGAAAATGGAACTATTACCTTGGTGTGTGTCTTTTGGAGAAAACGTCTAAAATGATTTAAATATTTGTAAATAGAAAATTCTTATTTTTCCACTTCTGAATAATTAGTTCAACACCTTGAATATTTGAACTAAAGAAAGAAATGGATGCTTCAATCTTTTGATCATTGATTTGTGTTAACATAGCAGCATAAGATGTTTCATATGAAAAAGTATACAAAATGAAATGATTAAAAAAATCTGGGGTAGTCAGAGAAGGAGAATTAATGATGGATTTCTTGATTAGATCAAAAGCTTCTCTTTCATTGTGTCCCCATTTGAAGAGTGTGTTTTTCTTAATTATTACTTGCAATGTTAAAATAATTTGGGAAATTTTTGGAACAAATATCTTGACAAAATTTATCTATCCTAAAAAGGACTGCATGGATTTCTGTTATGGGGATGAGATATTTCAGAAACTGCCTTTATCCTTTCTGGATCTTTGAAAATGCCTTCTTTTGCGAAAATAAATCTTAAAAGTTTACCTTCACTTAAAGCAAAATAACACTGTTTAGGATTTAAAGAAATTCCATATTTTAAACATGTAATATCCCAAAAGGGAGAATGCAGTAATACTGAAACACAATATAAGAACTGTAGAAAAGTAAAAAGTAAATCTATACACACATCAGAATGCACAGAAATAGATGAGCCATTTTATTATATTGGAGGTGAAAAATCAAGTACAACAGTGCTCAAAATATGAGACACTCAAGCCACAAAGGTGGCCTAGAATGACCCTGCAATGATTTCTCAAGAGGGACTGCGTAACTACTGAACTACTGGAAGGTAAACTGCATTTTCCCTACTACAACTGTTGGGACTGCAACTGCCTGAAAGATATAAAGTCAGATCTAGGAAGAATGGGAGTTTCAATGATGCTGAAATTGTAGATCTGGGCTCAATGATGGATTCCCAAGATAACCCAAAAAGGTTTTCTCATATTTTTAAGTCTAAGAAAACCACCCTCTTAGGGCTTCACATATATGTTGCTGGGAATGCAGATTTGAAGCTAGATCTTATGATATGATGGCTGCAATGATGCACAATTAGATCTATGCAAGGAGGGCTAACCCTTTTACTAGATTCTTGGGCGAAAATCTCAAGATCTAGCTCCTCCAAACTCCTCCACTGAAAATAGTTGTTGGATGAACAACAGCTTCAGAAAACTACGCTGTCAGAGAGGGAGGCTCAATAGAATATTTTTATATGTGCCAAATCAGCTTCTGAATGATGGAAACAATAGATCCAATGTGAGGAGATGATCCCTTATAGGATTTCCAACTGAAATACTAGAAACTTCCTTCCTCCAATAGATCTATAGGACTGAATTGCGCAATCCTTGAAGGGAATGCTGCTGCATGGAGGTAAAACCCAAATGGTCTAAATGCAGGATGTAGATCTGCTACTCCTGAAAGGCTAGATGTGAAGAAAAAAGGTAGGATGAACCCTCCACTGGTTTCCTAGTTGAATGCTAGAAACAACCTCCTGAAGATGGCACCAATGCCTGATAAGGAATGAAGAACAATCCTCTTTCCAGAGCTACTCAAAGAAAGAGGTGGGATTCTTGCTCGGGAACACCCTGTGCTAAAAAACACTGCAAACTCTGCTAAACAACCCAAGTCTGCATAGAAATTTCCTAAGACAAATCTATATCTAAACAGATCAAGAAATGAATAATCCAAATCATGCCTTCCATTGTGCATTGGCCTTCATTATATGCATGAGCCTTCCATAGCCTAGGCCCACTCCAAATCTGCGTTGTATATGTGGACATAGTCTCCATGTTTGACTGTGTTGTGGCCTCATGTCCTCCATCAAGTTCACATGGGGTGATCACCCTCTCCATCATATGTGCATTAAATGAACCACTTCCTCCACTATCTTATCATAAGTGCTTCATGATCTTGTTTGAATGCACTATGATCTCAGTTGACCTTATCAAAGATCCTCATGATTTTATATAATAAGATCCATGATCTTATTTGACTATTTCATCCTCCATAATCTATCTCAGAAATGAGACATGATCTCCATTAATGGAGTTGCTCCACTACTCCATGATTTTACATCTAGATCTAGAATATCCACATACACATATAAAAAGTGGATTTTATTCATCTTTGATGTTTGTGGGTCCCTCCACCCTTTTATTTACTTAATTTATTAAGAAAATCAAGAACTCTAATATTCCAAATATGATGTGAAAATTTGGGCATATTACAGTCCCCCCTAGAAAAATGTTGCTTCTCCTCAAGTAACTCCAAAAGTAGATGCAAAGCCATCTATTCCCCTCTAAATTGCATCCACATAAGGAAGGCTTCCTCCATTTGCTATGATGTGTTATGCATGTTTGGTTCCAAAGTTTTCTTTCAAAAATATATAGAAGGACCTCCAACTGCATGGTTAGATGTCCTCCTTCCACTATGAAGTAAAAAGTGACAATGATATGGTGTCCAACATCATCATTCATACATGAGGCACATAAAATAAAATGGCTCTTTCCACAAAGGAAAATATCCATCTTACAATACATCTCTTCATGCCATGTGTTATCTCCCCGTAATTTCAACAGATTGGTGAGACCGAAACTACGGAGAGAACACTTGAACCACTTTGGGATTCTAGGATATAGCCCTCCTGAATCCAGAGAAGGATCTCTCTATAAGTGCAAATATTGATTTATCTTTAAGGCTTTTATGTGTGATATTAGGCTAGTTATTAAGAACAAGGGGTTTTTGTTTGGTTTTGGATGGTTGAGCATGATTTTTAGTTGAGTAGAAAGTCCTAAAATGAAAGAGTTTCAAAGGTGGGAAGTTGCAAGCAATCAGAACACGATTTGGATGATAGGATAGATATAACACTGGTTTTTAGTCCATTGGGCTATGGAGTCATAAAAGGGTTTAATTGTGAAACAATTTCAAGAGTGGTCCAAGGGGAAAGTTATCTATATCATAAGATCTCTTAGATAAAATGATGGAATGGAACAATAAAAGTGTTGAAGGGGTGGAAAAAGACAATAATTTCAATTAGGATTTATCAGTCTTTCAAAACAAGAAAAACCTTTTAAGTAACTGTTTAAAACCAACCAAAGGACAGGGCTAACCATAGAATTCTTTGGACAAGTTCGTATTAAAGCTAACTCATTAGACAAACAATCCAGTAATCCACATAATTACTTTCAGAAGGGATGAAAACAGATAAGAAAAACAAAGTGCAGCCTAAGATCAGATAAGATACTTTTAAATCTAAACTGCTTTTAGCATACTCTTAAGTAAACTTTCAGAATTACCTTTGAAGAAAGAACTAGAAGACAAGGCAAACCATAAACTTTCCTAATCTAACTCTACTGAGAAAATAATGAAAATAAAATTCAAGAACTTCCATTCAATCTTTTCACATCAAGACAGGGACAAACCAACATTCCTTGATAATGTTTACACTTAACTTGGGTCATTCTTAAACACACAATTTGGAGGAAAACATTCAGATAAAGCTTATTAGTCAGAGAAGGGTACTGTAAAAAGTAAATCCTAACTTTATGCTTGTTGTTCTTTATCAGAGAATAAATGGATAAAATGGCATACATGAAAGGAAAACAATAACATAGAAAGAAGCACTTCACTAGTGACATAGACCAGGATCCCAAGAATCAGCTTGTATATTGATGTCAATCCAGTTACATTCTTCAAGTCCAATGTTTCAGTTCAGTAATCATCTTCTCTTCTCAGCCTAACTTATTTGATTACAAACAGAGCTTCAAGAGCCTCTGAACACTATTTACATGTAGAAAGTTTCGAGCACAAGTATTACATCAAATTTCTGCAACCAACCAGCAAACAACCCTTTACAATGTGCTCCTCAAGAAGATTTTATAGGAAAATGAGGAGGTGGATGAGAAAAAGATCTATAGGTTCAATTAATACAGTTTGATGCTTCTCTGCCTTTGAGGGGCTGAATGGAGAAGATTACAGATATTTCCTCTATATTAATTGGTTTACATTAAGTATTAAGCTCGTTGGGAAGATTTGTTGACTTTAAGGCTCTTAGTTATCTTTGCAATAACTCTGCTGAAAGTTTACAATAAGTTCCTTTTGGCTGAATTAACTGTTCAGTTTTATTGAGGCAAATATCACTAACTGAGGCAATAACTCTGCCTCCTTTGAATGCTTTGAGGCTGCAGGTGGCTTTTGGTAGCTGAGAGGAATCAATTAGCCTCTGATGCGGCAGTGGAGGCTTTCTCGGACTATTAGATATTATTGTTTTTCTTTAAACACTTTTAATTTTCTTTAACTCTATGTGTTAGGCTTAATTAGGCCTAATTTATGTCTATGTTCTTCAACTGTGTTTTATTGAATGTATTAGGCGTTTAAATAGTCGATCTGGGCCGTAATCCCTCAAAACTGTGTTTAACAATCTTCAAACATGCTTTTACTTTGATTTCATGTTGTTCCACTGATACTCTTTGTTTGATTTAGCTTTGCTGTGTCTTGTTGATGTGTAGGTGCGCAGAGGGTTTTAAAATGGCATCAGTGCTCATGAGGGACTGATGGAATATGGTGTTGAACCCTGTGGAACGACATCCTTGAACGAATAAAGGCCTGGGGAATTTTCATCCCCAGCCTTCAAATTTCTTTTTAAAATAATGGAAACAACCATTAAAACCTGCAAAAACAAGAAAAAGTTAAGAAAATCCTACGTATTTGGGTTTAAACTGCTTTGGAGGCTGGGTTTAGATCGCGGCCATTGGATGAAAGGATCCAACGGCAAGGATTACTTTGCCGAGGTTGAAAGGGAGGAGGTGGGATAAACGGTGCAAGAGATTAAGACGGGGCCTTCGATCTGCAAAGATCAAAGGTTGATATGTATCGGGGAAATATAAGCTAGAGGGGGTCATCTACTTGCGGTATGAGAGAAATTAGAAAGAAAATAGGTGAAAAACCCTTTGGCGGAGAAAAAAGGTTAAAATGAAATTCGGGGTTTCTGAAAGGATTCTGGGCCATCGGATGAGATCGGCCTCAAAGATCAACGGCTGAGGTTGATCGACGAAGTCCCTTGGAGGATGGGTGGAGGGTGATTAAAAAGGCAATATTGAATGTGGGCCGTTGATCTGCAGAGATCAACGACAGATAATAAACGCGATAAAATGAAATATAAACGGGGTAAAGTGGTTTCGACTATAGAAACCGTTGTTTTCGCGCTGCAAAATGGAGGAAGGGTGGTTTTAACTTTTCGAACGCGATATGCATTATTAGCAGACACGTGACCTTTTAAAACCGCCCATATCGCGTAACTTTGGAGAATTAAATTTCGGGCTAAAAAATCACGCGAAACTGCGCGTCTGCCGTCAGATCTGGGGTCTTAGATTGGACGGTCATGGAGAGAGCGCGATGGAGGATAGATGCGTGGGAAATAAGATGTGGGGCACAGTCTGTGTGGTTTTAATCTGGACCATCAGATCGAGGAATGAATGGCGAAGATTTAATCTGGGGAAAGGTAGGACCCAAAGGAGTTGGGCCTGTCGGCTTTATTATGGACTGTTGGATGAAAGAGATCAACATCGGAGATTTAATCTCGGGTTTAAATGAATAAAATATGAGGTGAGGGGTTGGGCAGAGAAAGGTTCAATGTGGGCCGTTGAAATGCAGAGATCAACGACAGAGATTCATTGAGAAACATTACATAACAGGGTTTTTATGAAATTAAACAAAGGTTGAGGGCTCATCTGGATCGTCGAATTTTGAAGAATGGATGGCCCAAGTGCAATCAGAATATTTGTGATTGGAGGAGGAGAGAGGGAAGGGCGCCGATGCGATTATATGTGGATCGTTGATCTGAGGGTTAGATCGACGGTGGGGAATGAATCGGAGGTCCAAAGGCGGAGGTATTGGGCTTTGGGGAAGAGCAACGTGGGCTGTTGGATCTGGGTATGGCGGAACAGATCGATGGCTGAGAATCCATCGGGAGGTTGAAAATCAGGAGAGGGTAATAAAATATTTAAATGCGCCCAATGAAATATCCATTGCAAGATTATGTAGGTCGTTGATTGGTTTCATATCAACAGTTGGGAATGGCTTCAACCAATGAACCAACAGGTCACGTTATAATATGAAAAATGGGGCTTTTAATAAAATACAAAGGGAAATCCGCATCTGGGAAGGTTTTTTATGAGGTTTTAGCCTCCAATTGCGGGGATTTTGGTTTTTCGAAGAGGAAAAGGGATTGGGGGATATAAATAAAAGGAGCCAATGAGATCGGAAGTTTTATGTAACAAAAAGACATGTGCCCGTCGAAATTTCTAATTGCGATAAGCGCTTCGGGACTTTAACTCTTGGTCCTGGGCGTGGGTATATGGTGGGGAGTGGTTTAGGGCTTAGGCCTAGAATGAAAATATGGGTTTTTTATGAATTTTCAAGGATTTTCAAAGGATTTTGAGGGTTTCAGTAAGGTTTAAAAAGGAATTTTAAACCTTATTAAAGGGGTTTTTATGAAGGGAAGAAGGGAAAAGAGGAAAAATAGAGGAATTTCATGGGGAAAAAGGCGATAAAATGGAGCTTAATTTTGAGTGGAAGAAGGGGTAAAAATGAATGGAAGAATCGGTTTTTGTAGCAGTCTTTTCTTCAGGAAAACAGAAAAATTTCAGAGTTTAAGAGGGAAACAGAAGTGACGATTAGATCAAGGACAAGTTATCTTCATAAGACTTCAAGAACTAACAATTCTGGCAATAAAATTTATTTCTTGAAGGCTTCAAAAAATGATTTAGCCACCATTTGATATGACAAATTTTTATAGGTGGCTAACAATTGCTCCACATGGGGATGGTGCCTTCTTGAAGGCATCAAGAACTTCAGACTTGTATTCTCTGGGGGCTGATCAATGCCTCATCCATTGGGCTGCAACTTTCTTTACTTGGATGATCTTGTTCTGCTCTGATAATGTTAGCATCCATGGAAAACAATTGATCTTTATCAAACAAGCTTTCTACCTACCCAATCCTACTGATCTAACATTTTTTCTTCTTTTAGAGTGCATTTGGATTGGAAAACTCTTTTTCAAACATTTTTCTTTTGAAAGAAAAAATCAATCTAAGTCTACTTCTTATTTCTCCATGAACTCAAATTAATCAGTTGAGTTCATAAGCTTCTCTACCTAACTACTATCTGTTAGGATTAAACTGTCTAACATATTTTTATTCTCTAACTTCTAAAACAAGAAAATTAAAAGCATACAAGTCAGGATTGAACAGTCTAATTTGTTGCTGATCTATGGCATAAAACAAGCTGCACATAGATTATTATTTGCAGAAAATTAAATCAAAATGGTGAAGGCTTAAGATCTAGAATTTTTAGGAACATCCTTCTCTTTTCTTCAGCTCTGTTTTTTAGTTTGTTTGAGCTGTTTTACATTCTTTTCTGGTTCAAGTTTTGGGCATATCAGAATCAGTTTGCTTCTGTCTTTGACTCATGATTTAAACAGATTAGAGTCATTCCTTTTTTGGAATCCTAGGTTCAAATTTTGAGCTTGTTTGAACCTTTATTTTCTATCCTAATCTACCTAATTGATAAGCCAAGATTAAGCTGTTTGGAAAATCTATTTCACTAACCTATCAACAGTAAATTGAAAACTAATTAGTCATGATTAGGCTGTATGAATAACTAGGAGTGTGTTTTCTAGGAGTGGCATTTGAGCTTGCGCACTTTCAGATTTTGTTTCTATTTTTTGGTATGGGGCTATACCTTTCTTGTTTTTACAATCTGCCCCCTTTTCTCTTTCTATTGTTTTTGTATTTTTGATTTTTCTAACTTTGAATGCAATGATGGATGAAATATTTATAATGAGAAAAATATAAAAAGGCTCCCAAACATGATAGGATCAAGAGAAGTAATGTTTGAGCATCCTGCCATTGACAAGACCCCCAAACAATTTAGCTCCATTCAATTCCTGCAAGAAATAGGCATTGTTACCAGTAGAAGAATGAATGAGATAAGGGCCAAGCCATAATTTGTAAAATTTCCCATGCTTTCCCTTTTCTTCTCTCCTTGAGTCCCACTTTAACACTTTGTCACCAACATTGAAATTACTGGCCTTTGTTCTTCTATCAAAAAGCTTCTTGATGCTCTCTTGCTTTTGTAATGCTCTGTTGTAGACCTCCTCTCTGGTTTGCTGAAGATGTATAGTCTGATTAATCCTTCTGATCATGTCATTTTCTTCAGACTGCACTTCTTGAATCAACTTCATAAGTGGTACACCGAGGCTGGTTGGAAAAATTGCATCTATTCCATACACAAGTTGATAGGGTGACATTCCAATAGATTTCTTGAGTATTAATCTGTCAGCCCATAGTGCATGCACTAGATTTGTGTGCCAAGACTTCTTGTTTTCCTCAAGCAAATTCTTGATTATGTTCACCAAAATCTTGTTTGAGGATTCTTCCAGCCCATTACCTTGAGGGTAATAAGCAATAGAATGGCCCAATGTAATATGATATTTGTGACAGAATTCAACAATCTTCTTAGATCCAAATGCTACAGCATTATCAGTGATGATCTTCCTAGGACATCCAAATCTAGAGAGGATATGAGTCTCAATGAATTTTATGATGACATAGTCATTGGCCTATCTAGAAGGGATGGCTTCCATCCATTTGGTAAATTAGTCTATTGCAGTGAGAATCCATCTATGCTGGGTAGATGAGGGTGGATGGATTTGTCCTATGAATTCAAGTCCCCACTGTTGAAAATGAGCTTCAACAGTGACTGGATGCAGAGGTAAGGGCAAATTTTTTATTTTGCGTTCAAAAATTTGGCATTTATGGCAGGAAATTATCATCTTGTGTACATCTAGAAAGAGGGTGGGCCAATAGTAACCAACTCTAAGGATTTTGTTAGCTGTAGTCTTCCAGTAGAGGTGGCCTCCAAATTCTCCTTCATGGAACTCATGCTTAACCTTCTCTGCATCATTCTCAGGCAAACATTTAAGCAATATCCCACTTGCATTTTTCCAATAAAGACATTTATCTATAATGCAGTAGTTTACAGCTTTTAACTTTAAAAACCTCGCCTTTATTTTTGTTAAACCAGGAGGTATATTCAGATTGATAAAAAAATATAGAATATCACCATACCAAGAGGAATTCATAAAATGGTCTTCAACAATGGGAGTTGACAATTCCTCTTGTTCTTCTAAAGCATTTATCATATTTATATCAAGAACTTCAAAATTTGATTCAGCCATTAATCTAGCTAGACCTTGACCTTTAATGAGTTTAGTGGGCTTGATTTCTAAATCATATTCAAGTATCACAACTATCCACTTACCTCTCTTACCATATGGGTCCTGCGTTAAAATGTCTTTCACAACTGAATTTGGGACAAAGGCAATGATGTGGGAGTGAAAAATGTAAGCTCTGAAGTCTTTTAAGGCTTTGACTAAGGCAAAGACTTGTTTTTCCATAATGTTGTACTTCAGAGGAGCATCTCTCAGTGCCTTGCTAAATAATGCAATGGGTTGCTCTTGTCCTTGTGGATTTTTCTGTAATAGGACAACATCTATTGTATGTTCTGATGAAAATGAAAAAATGTAAAAATCTTTTGAAAAATCAGGACTTATTAGAATTGGTGTTTTGGTTAATTCTTGTTTTACCAGCTCAAAAGACTTCTTTGCTTCCAAGGTCCATTTAACTCCTTGTTCATTTTTCAGCATGTTTGTAATGTTTCTAAGGAGTTCAGCTAAGTTGGGTATGAACCTTCTCAAGAAATTAATATTTCCAATGAAAGATTGAAGTTCCTTGATGTTTCTAGGATGAGTGATTTGCAATATAGCCTCAATCCTTTTTGGGTCTATCTTTATCCCTTCCTCTGAAATGATGTGCCCAAGAATTTTACCTTATTTTAGACCAAAGAGTGTTTTCTTTGGATTTAAAGATATCCTGAACTTTCTACATTTCTCGAATACGTTTCTCAAATGTTCTAAGTGCTCTTCATCTGTTTTGGAAAAAACAGTGACATCATCAAGGTAAATAATGATGAAGTAGCCCAATTCTTCTGAGAATGCAATGTCCATGGCTCTCTGAAAAGTAGCACCAACATTCATTAAACGAAAGGGCATTTTCACATACATGAAAGTTCCCCAAGGTGTAGTAAAAGTTGTCTTTAGTTGATCATCAGGATGTTCTAAAAGAAATTCTTTTAGAACCAAATACCCTTTGTAAAATATGGTCCATCTTGGGTAAAGGGTAGTTGTCCTTCAATGAGGCTTTGTTTAAGTTTCTAAATTCTATACAAAGCCTACTCTCTCCTGTTTTCTTCCTAACTGACACTAGATTAGACACCCACTCTGAATATCTAATAGGGACAATAATACCAGCCTCATACATTTTCTTGATTTCCTTTTCAACCAAAGGTAACTGAACATGGTTTATTCTACGCAATTTTTGTTTAAATGGCTATTGGTTTTCCTTGAGAGGTATCTTGTGCTGAATTATTTCAGTGTCATAGGATTTCAGATCCTCATAACTCCACTCAAAAACATCAGAAAATTATTTAAACAGCTCTATGTATTTGAGTTTGATGTGAGCTGGTAAAGTTTTAGACAGTTTAATCATCTTTGGTTTTAGTTCACTGCCTATATTACACTCTTCAAATTCAGTTTCCATAGGCTTCAGCTTTGGCTTCTTGGCCACATCATTGAAATCAAACAACTCTTCTAAAGGGACCAGACCTTTTGGAAAACTTTGAATGTTAGACTGCAGAGTTTCTAAGTCTTCTTTGTCTAGCTCTGTACTAACTTCTGTTGTGTTTTCAAGTTTTCTAGACAACAGATTTACATCAGTCACCTCTGGAGACTCTCCTTCTTCATCAAGTAGATTTTCTTCACTAGGGTAGTCTGATTCATAATTTGAATATGAAATTGGTAGTTCAAATTCATTTCTGGATTGAAGGAAGTCTTCTATTTGTTTATCTCCATCAAACACTTGCCAATATTTCTCGTTATCAGGAACAGCTGGTCTGAATTTAATTTGAGTTGTGCATTGTTTGGTTTCAAATGGTGTTAAACATGTTCTAGCAGCAAAAGCTAAACTGTGGGCACGGATATTCTTTTCTCTTGGGACAAAAATAAGTTGGGATTCCTCAAAAGCTTTTAATAAATCCATGACATCGTTCATATAGGCTCTATATCTGGGGTGTTTAGCACTGTATTCCCCATTCACTTGCCTAATGATTAACTCTGAATCCCCATGCACTTTTATTCTTTTAGCTCCTAATTTCTTCAACATGTGTAAGCCTAAAAGAAGGGATTCGTATTCCTCTATGTTATTCAAACACTGGAAATTTTATCTATAGGAATGGCCTTCCGTGTGGTTGTTATCAGTGTTGTGTATCCAGAAGCCTGCACCAGCATTTCTCCTAGTGCAAAACTCGTCGAAGTTCATACTCCAAAGAGGACTAGTCTTGGGTTTGTCAGTTTGGTTACTATCCTCTTCAACTAATGTGCTTTCGGATTGTTCTTGAAGATCAGCACAATGTTGAATTTGTTTTAATTCCTCAGGTTTTTCATTGAGTTGAGGACTGTTTTCTTGACTTTCAAGGTTTAAAAGTAATGGATGAATGATTTGTAGCTCTATACCTGTGTTTGGTTTACTGGAGTTTTCTGGTTTAGCAAACTGTTTTGATACTTCTGTGTTGTCTTCCTCCTCCTCTATCTCTACCATTAAATAAATTAAGGTCACTTGTTTAGTGAATGTTTCATCGTTAAAAAGGATAAGTGAATCAAGCCTTGTGTTTACAGAATAAAGGGGAGAGTTTCGCGGTCTCTCTTGGCTAGTAACCATGTATTGCATATGAGACTCCCTGTAAAGTCTTCTTGTTTGATTAAATACAAGGATGGTCTCATAGGTCATATCCATCTGCATAGTTCCTTGTAACTTAGCTCCCCAAGATCTTGATAACAACATACCATACTTTGGGGGTACATCAACCACAACAATATCCATTACTAAACATTTGGCTGGGAATTGTGCTAAGTTAACACAGAGGTCTTTGATTAATCCTAAACATTTCACTCTGCTTGAGTCAAAGGAGTAAAGATCTTTATAAGGTCTGGTGATTTCAAGGCCTAGGCTCTCCATTACAGCTTTGGGCATTAAATTGTGAGAGGCCCCTGAATCATGCATAGCATTATGTAAAATATTGTCATGAACATTTAAACTAACATAGAAAGGAGGAACTGGTCCCTCTTGATATCTATCCTCAATCTTAGGACCAAATATGAGCTCTAGTTGGTCATCGTTAAGATTGAGAGTGTCATTATTTTCTTCTATGTTTAAAGCCTTCAAAATTTGAGACCTATATACATTTTGGGTAGCTAATTCAGTGAGAGGAAAAAAGATTTTGATTCTGGAAATTTCCTACTCCAAACTAAAAGGCATCTGATTCTTTGAAATGCTTGTTTCAGCCTTATTAACTACCATTCTATCAACAGAATTAGTTTGATGATTTCCTCTATCTACATTTGTCAAAAGTGCTTTACTAGGAGCATTAGCTGAGGTGCTAATGCTACTAAGGTCTGCACTTTGTTTTTCATTGTTTTCAGTGCTTTTATCTTTGTTTTTATCAGAATTTATAGCTACTGTTTTGTCTTTCTGTTTTACAATTTTGGGTTTATTTATAGTGTTGTTTTGTGCAGATTCGTCATAGGTTTTGTTGTTGGGGGTTTCCAGATTCTTTTTACTTCTAAGGTCATATTCCTTTGTGGTTTCTATGATGACATTTTCCATTTCTTGATAGTAATATTCATCTTCTGGTCTCTTGTCATCATAGGGTGTATATAGACCTTGTTTCCTATTGTAATGGACTTCAAAGTCATAATTATCTACTCCCAACATATTGATGTCATCTTCCTCTATTTTTTCTAATGTTTCTTCAACCTCACTCACATAGTTTTGATGAAAAGGAGGAGTGATTTGTTGATCATCTTCCCTTGGTCTGTTTTGAGGCTGGTTCTTCCTAAAATTCTGATTTTGGTTTTGATTTCTATTTTGAGGAGCTGTTTGGTTTTGACTTGCTTGTGCTCTCTCAAGTATGCTCATCTTTTTCATCATCTCCTCCATCATTCTTTCCATATTTGAGCTAGATGTGGAAGTTGTAGATTCCTCTCTAAATTCCTCATTCTTTCTCTTTTCTCCATTAAGTTAACTTCCACAGCAAGAGCTCCTTTTTGCATATCTTCAAGAGTTAAAGGATCTCTCTATCTCAGCTGATAGGCCATCTCAAGATCAAATCCTTTAGGAAAATTGTTTAAAGCTGAGCCTTGTGGAGGTTTTAGGTCTGGGGGAAGGGCATTATAAACATTGTTAAGCCTAGTGCAATAGGTCTGTACACTTTCCCCAACATTTCTTTGGGGATTCTTGTAGTCCGAAAGTATTTGAAGAGGGTTTTTTCTCACTTCCCATTTGTTTAAGAATATCTGATGGAAGGCTTGGAGATCATTAATACTGTGAGTGGTTAAGCCTTTGAACCATTTTCTTACTTCTCCCCCTAAAATCTGAGAAAATAATATAAGTTTGACAGTTTCATCATCAATTTCATTTCTGTTAAAGTAGTCATTCATCTTATCCACATGTTGTGAAGCAGTAGTGGCATTACTAGCATCATACAATGGTATCCTGGACTGATAGTCCTGTGGAAGATTGACTAAGGGTAAAGGAAGGACTAGGGGAGCATACCATGTTGCCATGATAGGAGGTTGTGGAAAAAGTGGGGAGTTTACAAGTGGTTGGTTGACAAGAGGGAAAGTGGGCTGGAGTGAAGTGGTTTGGACAGTGGATGTATGAAGAACAAATGTGGATGTACTAGCAATAGATTTTTGAGTTGATCTTGGATGAGAGACACCTAAATTGTGAAGGAAATTTAAATAAGGTGGTGTGGTTTCTCTACTACCAGGATGTTCACTTCTTTTTTGGGATGAAAGTGAAGAATCTAAATCTAGCTGATCGAAATCATCAAGCGACCTAGTTCTAAATGGATTTCTTAAGTCAACTTGTGATTATTATAGAGCTGTAAGGTTTTTCAGAATAGAATTAGCTCTAAGGGGTGATATGAAAATAGTTGAAGATTTAACCTCAGGAGACTTCCTAAGGATTATTTCAGGGTTATAAAATATCTCAGGAGGGTTTGGGTCAGGATAGGCTCTTGTATGAATCTTCCTAAGATTCACTGTGCTGTGTTTTTCAGACCCTATTAAACAATAAAAGTTTAACCAAATATGACAATCTTTAAGAGGCTAACTAATATTTAAACAAGAAAATTTTAATCCTAAAGTCCTCTAATTGAGTTTCTATGATGTTATGATGATAATGGGTCTTCCCAGTGGAGTCCTAAGGTCTGTTTAGGATTGTGGAATCACCAGGTGGAAATTTTTAGCTCTTTTGGAGGTAAAACATTTTATGGTCCACCACCATGTTTATTCGAATACCAATCTGAAATATTTTTGGTTTTTCTGAGTTTTTTTCAGTCCTATGGGTTCTAAGAGTGTCCTAAATCTATTTCAATACTTAGCTATGGTGATGATACAAAGAAAGGATACTCTTATGGCTAATCTAACTGCTTCTTCAAGGCTTGATAAGCTTCTTATGAGAATCCTAAGGTTTCCTTAGTTTGTCACTGATTCAAATAAGTTTTATCATGACTACCATTCACCTGGTAGTGCTTGAAGAGGAATACTTGTACTCACTAAAAAATGTTCTTGAATCAAGGGTTTTCTGGAGTCCTAAGGTGTACTTAGATTCTTACTAACTTAGAAATCCCCAGCGAAGTTGCCAGAAATGTTATCTCCCCGTAATTTCAGCAGATTTGTGAGACCAAAACTGCAGAGATAACACTTGAACCACTTTGGGATTCTAGGATTCTAGATCAGATAAGATACTTTTAAATATAAACTTCTTTCAGCATACTCTTAGGGAAACTTTCAGAATTACCTTTGAAGAAATAACTAGAAGACAGGGAAAACCATAAACTTTCCTAGTCTAACTCTACTGAGAAAATAATGAAAATAACATTCAAGAACTTCCTTTCAAGATTTGCACATCAAGACAGGGACAAACCAACATTCCTTGATAATGTTTACACTTAACTTGGGTCATTATTAAACACACAATTTGGAGGAAAACATTGAGATAAAGCTTATCAGTCAAAGAAGGGTACTGTAAACAGTAAATCCTAACTCTATGCTTGATGTTCTTTATCAGAGAATAAATGGACAAAATGGCATACATGAAAGGAAAACAATAACATAGAAAGAAGCACTTCACCAGTGATATAGACTAGGATCCAAAGAATCAGCTTGTATATTGATGTCAATCCAGTTACATTCTTCAAGTCCAATGTTTCAGTTCAGCAATCATCTTCTCTTCTCAGCCTAACTTATTTGATTACAAACAGAGCTTCAAGAGCCTCTGAACACTATTTACATGTAGAAAGTTTCGAGCACAAGTATTACATCAAAGTTCTGCAACCAACCAGCAACCAACCCTTTACAATGTGGTCCTCAAGAAGATTTTATAGGAAAATGAGGAGGTGGATGAGAAAAAGATCTATAGGTTCAATTAATACAGTTTAATGCTTCTCGGCCTTTGAGGGGCTCAATGGAGAAGATTACAGATATTTCCTCTGTATTAATTGGTTTACATTAAGTATTAAGCTCGCTGGGAAGATTTGTTGACTTTAAGGCTCTTAGTTATCTTTGCAATAACTTTGTTGACAGTTTACAATAAATTCCTTTTGGCTGAATTAACTGTTCAGCTGTATTGAGGCAAATATCACTGACTGAGGCAATAACTATGCCTCCTTTGAATGCTTTGAGGTTGCAGGTGGCTTTTGGTAGCTGAGAGGAATCAATTAGCCTCTGATGTGGCAGTGGAGGATTTCTCGGAATGTTAGATATTATTGTTTTTCTTTAAACAATTGTAATTTGTTTTAACTCTGTGTGTTAGGCTTAATTAGGCCTAATTTTTGTCTCTGTTCTTCAACTGTGTTTTATTGAATGGATTAGGAATTTAAATAGTCGATCTGGGCCGTAATCCCTCAAAACTGTGTTTAACAATATTCAAACATGATTTTGCTTTGATTTCATTTTGTTCCACTGATACTCTTCGTTTGATTTAGCTTTGTTGTGTCTTGTTGATGTGCAGGTGTGCAGAGGGTTTTAAAATGGCATCAGTGCTCATGAGGGACTGAAGGAATATGGTGTTGAACCCTGTGGAATGACATCCTTGAACGAATAAAGGTCCTGGGGATCGTCATCCCCAACCTTCAAATTTATTTTTAAAATAATGGAAACAACCATTAAAACCTGCACAAACAAGAAAAGTTAAGAAAATCCTGCGTATTTGGGTTTAAACTGCTTTGGAGGCTGGGGTTAGATCGTGGCCATTGGATGAAAGCATCCAACAGTGAGGATTAATTTGTCGAGGTTGAAAGGGAGGCGGTGGGATAAACGGTGCAAGAGATTAAGACGGGGTCGTTGATCTGAAAAGATCAACGGTTGATATGGATCGAGGAAATATAAGGTAAATGGGGTCATATACTTGTGGTATGAGAGAAATTACAAAGAAAATAGGTGAAAAACCTTTTGGTGGATAAAAAAGGTTAAAATGAAATTCAGGGTTTCCGAAAGGATTCTGGGCCATCGGATGAGATCGACCTTAGAGATCAATGGCTGAGGTTGATCGATGAAGTCCCATGGAGGATGGGCAGAGGGCGATTAAAAAGGCGAGATTGAATGTGGGCCGTTGATCTGCAGAGATCAACGACGGAGAATAAATGCGATGGAATGCAATATAAATGGGGTAAAGTGGTTTCAGCTATAGAAACCAATGTTTTCATGCTGCAAAATGGAGGAAGGGCTGTTTTAACTTTTCGAACGCGATATGCGTTATTGGTTGACACGTGGCATTTTAAAACTGCCCATATTGCGTAACTTTGGAGAATTAACTTTCGGGCTAAAAAATCATGCGAAATTGCGTGTTTTCCGTCAGATCTGGGGTCTTAGATCGGACGGTCATGGAGAGAGCGCGATGGAGGATAAATGCGCGGGCGATAAGATGTGGGGCAGAGTCTGAGCAGTTTCAATCTGGACCGTTAGATCAAGGAATGAGCGGCGAAGATTTAATCTGGGGAAAGGTAGGACCCAAAGGAATTGGGCCTATCAGGTTTATTATGGACCGTTGGATGAAAGAGATCAACGGCGGAGATTTAATATCGGGTTTAAATGAATAAAATATGAGATGAGGGGTTGGGCGGAGAAAGGGCTAATGTGGGTCGTTGATCTGCAGAGATCAACGACGGAGATTGGCCGAAAAAAATTACATAGCGGGGTTTGTATGAAATTAAACAAAGGTTGAGGGCTCATCTAGACAGTCGGATTTAGAAGAATGGATGACCCAAATGCAATTGGAAGATTTGTGATCGGAGGAGGAGAGAGGGAAGGGCGTCGATGCGATTATATGTGGACCGTTGATCTGAGGGTCAGATCGACGGCGGGGAATGAATCGGAGGTCCAAAGGCGGAGGTATTGGGCTTTGGTGAAGAACAACGTGGGCCCTCGAATCTGGGTATGGCGGAATAGATCGACGACTGAGAATCCATCAGGAGATTGCAAATCGGGAGGGGGAAATAAAATATTTAAACGTGCCCAATGAAATCTCCGATGCAAGATTGCGCAGGTCGTTGATTGGTTTCATATCAACGGTTGGGAATGGCTTCAACCAATGAACCGGCGGGTCACGTTATAATATGAAAAATGGGGCTTTTAATAAAATACAAAGGGAAATCCGCATCGGGGAGGGTTTTTTATGAGGTTTTAGTGCCCGATTGCGGGGCTTTTGGTTTTGCGAAGAGGCAAAGGGATTGGGGGATATAAATAAAAGGATCCAATCGAATCGGAAGTTTTATGTAACGAAAAGACATGCGCCCGTCGAAAGTGCCGATTGCGATAAGTGCTTCAGGACTTTAACTCTTGGTCCTGGGTGTGGGTATATGGTGGGAAAGTGGTTTAGGGCTTAGCCCAAAGGGGCTTAGGCCTATAATGAAAATATGGGTTTTTAATGTATTTTCAAGGATTTTCAAAGGATTTTGAGGGTTTCGATAAAGTTTAAAAAGGAGTTTTAAACCTTATTAAAGGGGTTTTTATGAAGGGAAGAAGGGAAAAGAGGAAAAACAGAGGAATTTCATGGGGAAAAATGGGATAAAATGGAGGTTAATTTTGAGTGAACAAGGGGTAAAAATGAAGGGAAGAATGGGTTTTTGCAGCAGTCTTTTCTTCAGGAAAACAACAAAATTTCAGAGTTTAAGAGGGAAACAATAGTGAAGATTAACTCGAGGACAAGTTATCTTCATAAGACTTCAAGAACTAACAGTTTTGGAAATAAAAATTGTTTCTTGAAGGCTTCAAAAAATGATTTAGCCACCATTTGATATGACAAATTTTTATAGGTAGCTAACAGTGGCTCCACATGGGGATGGTGCCTTCTTGAAGGCATCAAGAAATTTAGACTTGTATTCTCTGGAGGCTGATCAATGCCTCATCCATTGGGCTGCAACTTTCTTTACTTGGATGATCTTCTTCTGTTCTAATAATGTTAGCAGCCATGGAAAACAATGGATCTTTATCAAACAAGATTTCTACCTACCAATCCTACTGATCTAACATTTCTTTTCTTCTTTCAGAGTGCATTTGGATTGGAAAACTCTTTTTCAAACATTTTTATTTTGAAAGAAAAAATTAATCTAAGTCTACTTCTTATTTCTCCATGAACTCAGATTAAACAGTTGAGTTCATAAGCTTCTCTACCTAACTACTATCTGTTAGGATTAAACTGTCTAACATATTTTTATTCTCTAACTTCTAAAACAAGAAAATTAAAAGCATACAAGTCAGGATTGAGCAATCTAACTTGTTGCTGATCTATGGCATAAAACAATCTACACATAGATTATTATTTGCAGAAAATTAAATCAAAATGGTGAAGGCTTAAGATCTGAAATTTTTAGGAACATCCTTATCTTTTCTTCAATTCTATTTTTGAGTTTTCTTGAGCCATTTTACATTCTTTTATGGTTCAATTTTTGGGTATATCAGAACCATTTTGCTTCTGTCTTTGAATCATGATTTAAACAGATTAGAGTCATTCCTCTTTTGGAATCCTAGGTTCAGATTTTGAGATTGTTTGAACCTTTATTTTCTATCCTAATCTACCTAACTGATAAGCCAAGATTAAGCTGTTTGGAAAATCTATTTCACTAAACTATCAGCAGTAAATTGAAAACTAATTAGTCATGATTAGGATGTATGACTAACTAGGAGTGTGGTTTTTAGGAGTGGCATTTGAGCTTGCACACTTTCAGATTTTGTTTCTCTTTTTTGGTATGGGGCTATACCTTTCTTGTTTTTATAATCTGCCCTATTTTATCTTTCTATTGTTTTTATATTTTTGATTTTTACAACTTTGAATGAAATGATGGATGAAATATTTATAATGAGAAAAATATAAAAAGGCTCCCAAACATGATAGGATCAAGAGAAGAATTGTTTGAGCATCCTGCCATTGACAGGACCCCCAAACAGCTCAGCTCCATTCAATTCCTGCAAGAAATAGGCATTGTTACCAACAGAAGAATGAATGAGATAAGGGCCAAGCCATAAGTTGTCAAATTTCCCATGCTTTCCCTTGTCTTCTCTCCTTGAGTCCCACTTTAACACTTTGTCACCAACATTGAAATTACTGGTCTTTGTTCTTCTATCAAAAATATTCTTGATGCTCTCTTGCTTTTGTAATGCTCTGTTGTAGACCTCCTCTCTGGTTTGCTGAAGATGTATAGTCTGATTAATCCTTCTGATCATGTCATTGTCTTCAAACTGAACTTCTTGAATCAACTTTATAACTAGTACACCGAGGCTGGTTGGAAAATTTGCATCTATTCCATACACAAGTTGATAGGATGACATTCCAATAGATTTCTTGAGTGTTAATCTGTTAGCCCATAATGCATGCAATAGCTTTGTGTGCCAAGAATTCTTGTTGTCCTCCAACAACTTCTTGATTATGTTCACCAAACTCTTGTTTGAGGATTCTGCCAGCCCATTACCTTGAGGGTAATAAGCAATAGAATGGCCCAATGTAATCTGATATTTGTGACAGAATTCAACAATCTTCTTAGATCCAAATGCTGCAGCATTATGAGTGATGATATTCCTAGGATAGCCAAATCTAGAGAGGATATGAGTCTCAATAAATTTTATGATGATAGAGTCATTGGCCTGTCTAGAAGGGATGACTTCTATCCATTTGGTAAAGTAGTATGTTTAAGTGAGAATACATCTATGCTGCGCAGATGAGGGTGGATGGATTTCTCCTATGAAGTCAAGTCCCCACTGTCGAAAAGGAGCTTCAACAGTGACTGGATGCAGTGGTAAGAGCAACAATTTTCTTTTGCGTTCAAAAAGTTGGCATTTATGACAGGCAATTACCATCTTGTGTACATCTAGAAAGAGGGTGGGCGAATAGTAACCAGCTCTAAGGATTTTGTTGACTTTAGTCTTCTAGTAGAGGTGGCCTCCACATTCTCCTTCATGGAACTCATGCTTAACCTTCTCTGCATAATTCTTAAGAAAGCATTTAAGCAATATTCCACTTGCATTTTTCCAATAAAGACATTTATCTATAATTCAGTAGTTTACAAATTTTAACTTTAAAAACCTTGCCTTTGTTTTTGGTTAAACCATGAGGTATATTCAGATTGAGAAAAACATATAGAATATCAGCATACCAAGAGGAATTCATAAAATGGTCTTCAACAATGGGAGTTGACAGTTCCTCTTGTTTTTCTAAAGCATTTATCATATTTATATCAAGAACTTCAAAATTTAATTTAGCCATTAATCTAGCTAGACCTTGACCTTTAGTGAGTTTAGTGGGCTTGATTTCTAAATCATATTCAAGTATCAAAACTATCCACTTACCTCTCTTACCATCTGGGTTTTGTGTTAAAATGTCTTTCACAACTGAATTTGGGACAAAGGCAATGATATGGGAGTGAAAAATGTAAACTCTGAAGTCTTTTAAGGCTTTGAATAAGGCAAAGGCTTGTTTTTCCATAATGTTATACTTCAGAGGAGCATCTCTCAGTGCCTTGCTAAAGAATGAAATGGACTGCTCTTGTCCTTGTGGATTCTTCTGTAATAGGACAACAACTATTGTATGTTTTGATGCAAATGAAAAAATGTAAAAATATTTTGAAAAATCAGGACTTATTAGAACTGGTGTTTTGGTTAATGCTTGTTTTACCAGCTCAAAAGACTTCTTTGCTTCCAAGGTCCATTTAACTCCTTGCTCCTTTTTCAGCATGTTTGTAACGTTTCTAAGGAGTTCAGCTAATTTGAGTATGAACCTTCTCAAGAAATTAATCTTTCCAATGAAAGATTGAAGTTCCTTGATGTTTCTAGGATGAGTGATTTGCAATAAAGCCTCAATCCTCTTTGGGTCTATCTTTATCCCTTCCTCTGAAATGATGTGCCCAAGAAGTTAACCTTCTTGGAGACCAAATAGTGTTTTCTTTGGATTTAAAGATATCCCGAACTTTCTGCATTTCTCGAATACTTTTCTCAAATGTTCTAAGTGCTCTTCATCTGTTTTGGAAAAAAAAGTGACATCATCAAGGTAAATAATGATGAAGTAGCCCAATTCTTCCGAGAATGCAATGTCCATGGCTCTCTAAAAAGTAGCACCAACATTCATTAAACCAAAGGGCATTTTCACATACATGAAAGTGCCCCAAGGTGTAGTAAAAGCTGTCTTTAGTTGATCATCAGGATGTACTAAAATCTGATTGTTTCTGGAGTATCCATCTAGCAAAGTTATTCTTTTAGAACCAACTACCCTTTGTAAAATATGGTTCATCTTGGGTAAAGGGTAGTTGTCCTTCAATGAGGATTTTTTTAAGTCTCTAAAGTCTATACAAAGCCTAATATCTCATGTTTTATTCCTAACTGACACTAGATTAGACACCCACTCTGAGTATCTAATAGGGATAATAATACCAACCTCATACATTTTCTTGATTTCCTTCTCAACCAAAGGTAACTGAACATGGTTTACTCTGCGAAGTTTTTTTTTAAATAGCTTTTGGTTTTCCTTGAGAGCTATCTTGTGCTGAATTATTTCAGTGTCATAGGATTTCAGATCCTCATAACTTCACACTAAAACATCAGAAAATTATTTAAACAACTCTATGTATTTGAGTTTGATGTGAGCTGGAAAATTATTAGACAGTTTAATCATCTTTTTTTTTATTTCACTGCCTATATTACACTCTTCAACTTCAGTTTCCACGGGCTCCTGCTTTGGCTTCTTGGCCACATCATTGAAATCAAATAACTCTTTGAAAGGGACTAGACCTTTTGGAAAACTTTTACTGTTAGACTGCAGAGTTTCTAAGTCTTCTTTGTCTAGCTCTGTACTAACTTCTGTTGTGTTTTCAAGTTTGCTAGACAGCAGATTTACATCAGTCACCCCTGGAGACTCTTCTTCTTCGTCAAGTATATTTTCTTCACTAGGGCAGTCTGATTCATAATCTGAATCTGAAATTGGCAGTTCAAATTCATTTCTGGACTGCAGGAAGTCTTCTATTTATTTGTCTCCATCAAACACTTGCCAATATTTCTCGTTATCAGGAAAAGCTGGTCTGAATTTAATTTGAGTTGTGCATTGTTTGGTTTCAAATGGTGTTAAACATGTTCTAGCAGCAAAAGCTAGACTGTGGGCCGAATATTCTTTTCTCTTGGGACAAAAATAAGTTGGGATTCCTCAAAAGTTTTCAATAAATCCATGACATTGTTCCTATAGGCTCTATGTCTACAGTGTTTAGCGCTGTATTCCCCATTCACTTGCCTAATGATTAACTCTAAATCCCCATGCACTTTTATTCTTTTAACTCCTAATTTTTTCAACAGGTGTAAGCCTAAAATAAGGGATTCGTATTCCGCTATGTTATTCGAACAATGAAAATTTTATCTGTAGGAATAGCCTTCCGTGTGTTTTTTCTCAGTGTTGTGTATCCAGACACCCGCACCAGCATTGCTCCTAATGCAAGACCCGTCGAAGTTCATACTCCAAAGAGGACTATTCTCGAGTTCGTCAGTTTGGTTACTATCCTCTTCAACTAATGTGCTTTCGAATAGTTCTTGAAGATAAGTAATATGTTGAATTTGTTTTAATTCCTCAGATTTTTCGTTGAGTTGAGGACTGCTTTCTTGACTTTCAAGGTTTAAAAGTAATGGATGAATGATTTGTAGCTCTAGACCTGAGTTTGGTTTGCTAGAGTTTTCTGGTTTAGAAAACCATTTTGATACTTCTGTTGTCTTCCTCCTCCTCTCTATCTGCCATTATATCAGTTAAGGTCACTTGTTCAGTGAATGTTTCATCGTTAAAAAGGATAAATGAATCAATGCTTGTGTTTATAGAATAAAGGGGAGAGTTTTGCGATCTCTCTTGGCTAGTAACAATGTATTGCATATGAGACTCCCTGTTAAGTCTTCTTGTTTGATTAAATATAGGGATGGTCGCATAGGTCATATCCATCTGCATAGTTCCTTGTAAATTAGCTCCCCAAGATCTTGATAATAGCATACCATAATTTGGGGGTACATCAGCCACAACAATATCCATTACTAAACATTAGGCTGGGATTTGTGCTAAGTTAACACAGAGGTCTTTGATTAATCCTAAACATTTCACTCTGCTTGAGTCAAAGGAGTAAAGATCTTTATAAGGTTTGGTGATTTCAAGGCCTAGGCTCTCCATTACAGCTTTGGGCATTAAATTGGGAGAGGCCCCTGAATCATGCATAGCGTTATGTAAAATCTTGTCATAAACATTTAAACTAACATAAAAAGGAGGAACTGGTCCCTCTTGATATCTACCCTCAATATTAGGACCAAATATGAGCTCTGGTTGGTCATTGTTAAGATTCAGAGTGTCATTATTTTCTTCTATGATTAAAGCCTTAAAAATTTGAGACCTATATACATTTTGGGCATCTAATTCAGTGAGAGGAACAAAGATTTTGATTCTGGCAATTTCCTACTCCAAACTAAAAGGCATCTGATTCTTTGAAGTGCTTGTTTCAGCCTTATTAACTGCCATTTTATCAGCATAATCAGTTTTCTGATTTCCTCTATTTACATTTGTCAAAATTATTTTAATAGGAGCATTAGCTGAGGTGCTAATGCTACTAAGGTTTGCACTCTGTTTTTCATTATTTTGAGTGCTTTTCTCTTTGTTTTTATCAGAATTTATAGCTACTATTTTGTCTTTCTGTTTTACAATTTTGGGTTTATTTACAGTGCTGTTTTGTGCAGATTTGTCAGAGGTTTTGTTGTTGGGGGTTTCCAGATTATTTTTACTTCTAAGGTCATATTCCTTTGTGGTTTCTATGATGACATTTTCCATTTCTTGATAGTAATATTCATCTTCTGATCTCTTGTCATCATAGGGTGTATATAGACCTTGTTTCCTATTGTAATGGACTTCAAAGTCATCATTATATACTCCCAACATATTGATGTCATCTTCCTCTGTTTGTTCTAATGTTTCTTCAACCTCACTCACATAGTTTTGATGAAAAGGAGGAGTGATCTGTTGATCATCTTCCCTTGGTATGTTTTGAGGCTGGTTCTTCCTAAAATTCCGATTTTGGTTTTGATTTCTGTTTTGAGGAGCTGTTTGGTTTTGACTTGCTTGTGCTCTCTCAAGTATGCTCATCTTTTTCATCATCTCCTCCATCATTCTTTCCATATTTGAGCTAGATGTGGAAGGTGCAGATTCCTCTCTAAAGGACACTTTCTTTTCATTCCTCATTCTTGCTCTTTTCTCCATTAAGTTAACTTCCACAGCAAGAGCTCCTTTTTGCATATCTTCAAGAGTTAAAGGATTTCTCTCTCTTAGCTGATAGGCCATCTTAGGATCAAATCCTTCAAGAAATTTTTTTAAAGTTGAGCCTTGTGGAGGTTTTAGGTCTGGGGGAAGCGAATTATAAACACTTTTAAACCTAATGCAATAGGCCTGTACAATTTCCCCATCATTTCTTTGGAGATTCTTGTAGTCTGAAAGTATTTGAAGAGGGTTTTTTCTCACTTCCCATTTATTTAAGAATATCTGATGGAAATCTTGGAGATCATTAATACTGTGAGGGGTTAATATTTTGAACCATTTTCTTACTTCTCCCCCTAAACTCTGAGAAAATAATCTAATTTTTTCAGTTTCATCATCAATTTCATTTCTGTCAAAGTAGTAATTCATCTTATCCACATGTTGTGAAGCAGTAGTGGCATTACTAGCATCATACAATGGTATATTGGACTGATAGTCCTGTGGAAGATTAAATAAGGGTAAAGGAAGGACTAGGGGAGCATACCATGTTGCCATGATAGGAGGTTGTGGAAAAAGTGGGGAGTTTACAAGTGGTGGGTTGACAAGAGGGAAAGTGGGATGGAATGAAGTGGTTTGGACAGTGGATATATGAAGAACAAATGTGGATGTACCAACAATATATTGTTGAGATGATCTTGGATGAGAGACACCTAAATTGTGAAGGAAATGTAAATCAGGTGGTGTGGTTTCTCTACTACCAGAATGTTCACTTATTTCTGGGGATGAAAGTGAAGAATCTGAATCTAGCTGATCTAAATCATCAAGCGGCCTAGTTCTAAATGGATTTCTTAAGTCAGATTGTAATTCTTGTAGAGCTGCAAGGTTTTCCGGAACATAATTAGCTCTAAGGGGTGATCTAAAAATAGTTGAAGATTTAACCCCATGAGACTTCCTAAGGATTCTTTCAGGGTTATACACTATCGAGGAGGGTTTGGGTCAGGATAGGCTCTTGTATGAATCTTTCTAGGAGCCACTATGTTGTTTTTTTCAAACCCTATTAAACAAGAAAATTTTAACCAAATATGAAAATCTTTAAGAGGCTAACTGATCTTTAAACAAGAAAAATTTAATCCTAAAGTCCTCTAACTGAGTTTCTATGATGTTATGATGATAATGGATCTTCCCAGTGGAGTCTTAAGGTCTGTTTAGGATTGTGGAGTCACCAGGTGGAAATTTTTAGTTCTTTTGGAGGTAAAAGGTTTTATGGTCCACCACCATGTTTTTTCGAATATCAGTTTGAAATATTTTTGGGTTTTCTGAGTTTTTTTCAGCCCTATGGGTTCTAAGAGTGTCCTAAATCTATTTCAATACGTAGCTACGGTGATGATACAAAGAAAGTATACTCTTATGGATAAGCTAGCTGCTTCTTCAAGGTTTGATAAGCTTCTTATGAGAATCCTAAGGTTTCCTTAGTTTTTCACTGATTCAAATAAGTTATATCATGACTACCATTCACTTGGTAGTGCTTGAAGAGGGCTACTTGTACTCACTAAACAATGTTCTTGAATCAATGGTTTTCTGGAGTCCTAAGGTGTACTTATATTCTTACTAACTCATAAATCCCCAACGGAGTTGCCAGAAATGTTATCTCCTTGGATTGGTGAGACTGAAACTGCGGAGAGAAGACTTGAACCACTTTGGGATTCTAGGATCTAGCCCTCCTGAATCCAGAGAGGGATCTCTCTATAAGTGCAAAGATTGATTTATCTTTAAGGATTTTATGTGTGATATTAGGCTAGTTATTAAGAACAGGGGTTTTTTTTTGGTTTTGGATGGTTGAGAATGATTTTTAGTTGAGTGGAAAGTCCTAAAATGAAATAGTTTCAAAGGTGGGAAGTTGCAAGCAATCAGAATAAGCTTTGGCTGATAGGATAGACATAACGCTGGTTTTTAGTCCATTAGGCTATGGAGTCATAAAAGGGTTTAATTGTGCAAAAATTCCAAGAGTGGTCCAAGAGGCAAGTTATCTATATTAGAAGATCTCTTAGATAAAATGATGGAATGGAACAATACAAGTGTTGAAGGGGTGGAAAAAGACAATAATTTCAACTAGGATTTATCAGTCTTTCCAAACAAGAAAAGCATTTTAAGTAAATGTTTAAAACCAACCAAAGGACAGGGCTGACCATAGACTTATTTGGACAAGTTCGTATTAAAGTTAACTCATTAGACAAACAATCCAGTAACCAACATAATTACTTTCAGAAGGGATGAAAACAAATAAGAAAAACAAAGTGCAACCTAATATCAGATAAGATACTTTTAAATCTAAACTACTTTCAGCATACTCTTAGGGAAACTTTCAGAATTACCTTTGAAGAAAGAAATAGAAGACAGGGCAAACCATAAACTTTCCTAGTCTAACTCTACTGAGCAAATAATGAAAATAAAATTCAAGAACTTCCTTTCAAGCTTTGCACATCAAGACAGGGACAAAACAACATTCCTTGATAATGTTTACACTTAACTTGGGTCATTCTTAAACACACAATTTGGAGGAAAACATTGAGATAAAGCTTATCAGTCAGAGAAGGGTATTGTAAATAGTAAATCCTAAATCTATGCTTGCTGTTCTTTATCAGAGAATAAATGGACAAAATGGAATATATGAAAGGAAAAAAATAACATAGAAAGAAGCAATTCACCAATGATATAGACCAGGATCCCAAGAATCAGCTTGTATATTGATGTCAATCCAGTTACATTCTTCAAGTCCAATGTTTCAGTTCAACAATCATCTTCTCTTCTCTCCCTAACTTATTTGATTACAAATAGAGCTTCAAGAGCCTCTGAACACTATTTACATGTATAAAGTTTCAAGCACAAGTATTACATAAAAGTTCTGCAACCAACCAACAACCAACCCTTTACAATGTGTTCCTCAAGAAGATTTTATAGGAAAATGAGTAGGTGGATGAGAAAAAGATCTATAGGTTCAATTAATACAGTTTAATGCTTCTCGGCCTTTGAGGGGCTGAATGGAGAAGATTACATATATTTCCTCTGTATTAATTGGTTTACATTAAGTATTAATCTCGCTGGGAAGATTTGTTGACTTTAAGGCTCTTAGTTATCTTTGCAATAACTCTGCTAATAGTTTACAATAAGTTCCTTTTGGCTGAATTAACTGTTAAGCTGTATTGAGGCAAATATCACTGACTGAGGCAATAACTATGCCTCCTTTGAATTCTTTGAGGCTGCAGGTGGCTTTTGGTAGCTGAGAGGAATCAATTAGCCTCTGATGTGGCACTGGAGGCTTTCTCTGACTATTAGATATTATTTTTTTCTTTAAACACTTGTAATTTTCTTTAACTCTATGTGTTAGGCTCAATTAGGCCTAATTTCTGTCTCTGTTCTTCAACTGTGTTTTATTGAATGGATTAGGCGTTTAAATAGTCGATCTGGGCCGTAATCCATCAAAAATGTGTTTAACAATCTTCAAACATGCTTTTGCTTTGATTTCATGTTGTTCCACTGATACTCTTCGTTTGATTTAACTTTTCCGTGTCTTGTTGATGTGCAGGTGTGCAGAGGGTTTTAAAATGGCATCAGTGCTCATGAGGGACTGATGGAATATGGTGTTGAACCCTGTGGAATGACATCCTTGAACGAATAGAGGCTTTAGGGATCGTCATCCCCAGCCTTCAACTTTCTTTTTAAAATAATGGAAACAACCATTAAAACCTACAAAAACAAGAAAAAGTTAAGAAAATCTTGCGTATTTGGGCTTAACCTGCTTTGGAGGCTGGGGTTAGATTGCGGCCATTGGATGAAAGCATCCAACGGCGAGGATTACTTTGCTGATGTTGAAAGGGAGGCGGTGGGATAAATGGTGCAAGAGATTAAGACGGGGCTGTCGATCTGAAAAGATCAATGGTTGATATGGATCGGAAAAATATAAGGTAGAGGGGGTCATATACTTGCGGTATGAGAGAAATTACAAATAAAACAGGTGAAAAACCCTTTGGCAGAGAAAAAATGTTAAAATGAAATTCGGGGTTTCTGAAAGGATTCTGGGCTGTCGGATGAGATCGGCCTCAGAGATCAACGACTGAGTTTGATCGATGAATTCCCTTGCAGGATGGGTGGAGGGCGATTACAAAGGCGAGATTGAATGTGGGCCATTGATCTGCAGAGATCAACGACAAAGAATAAATGCGATGGAATGCAATATAAATGGGGTAAAGTGGTTTCAGCTATAGAAACCATTGTTTTCGTGCTGCAAAATGGAGGAAGGGTGGTTTTAAATTTTCGAACGTGATATGCGTTATTGGCCGACACGTGGCCTTTTAAAACTGCTCATATCGTGTAACTTTGGAGAATTAACTTTCGGGCTAAAAAATCACACGAAATTGCGCGTCTGCCATCAGATCTAGGGTCTTAGATCAGACGGTCGTGGAGAAAGCATGATGGAGGATAGATGCACGGGCGATAAGATGTGGGGCAGAGTCTGAGCGATTTTAATCTGGACCGTCAGATCGAGGAATGAACGACGGAGATTTAATCTGGGGAAAGGTAGGACCCAAAGGAATTGGGCTTATCGGGTTTATTATGGACCGTTGGATGAAAGAGATCAATGGTGGAGATTTAATCTCGAGTTTAAATGAATAAGATATGAGGTGAGGTGTTGGGCGGAGAAAGGGCCAATGCGGGCCATTGATCTGCGGAGATCAACGGTGGAGATTGGCCGAAAAACATTACATAGCGGGGTTTTTATGAAATTAAACAAAGGTTGAGGGCTCATCTGGATCATCGGATTTAGAAGAATGGACAGCCTAGAAGCAATCGGAAGATTTGAGATCGGAGGAGGAGAGAGGTAAGGGCGCCGATGTGATTATATGTGGACCATTGATCTGAGGGTCAGATCGACGGCGGGGAATGAATCAGAGGTCCAAAGGTGGAGGTATTGGGATTTGGGGAAGAAAAACGTGGATCGATGGATCTGGTTATGGCGGAACAGATCGACGGCTGAGAATCCATCAGGAGATTGCCAATCGGGAGGGGGAAATAAATATTTAAATGCGCCCAATGAAGTCTCCGATGCGAGATTGCACAGGTCATTGATTGGTTTCATATCAACGGTTGGGAATGGCTTCAACCAATGAACCGGCGGGTCACGTTATAATATGGAAAATGGGGCTTTTAATAAAATACAAAGGGAAATCTGCATCGGGGAGGGTTTTTTATGAGGTTTTAGCACCAGATTGCGGGGCTTTTGGTTTTGCGAGGAGGCAAAGGGATCGGGGAATATAAATAAAAGGTGCCAATCGGATCAGAAGTTTTATGTAACAAAAAGTCATGCACCTGTCGAAAGTTCCGATTGCAATAAGTGCTTCGGGACTTTAACTCTTGGTCCTGGGCATGGGTATATGGTGGGGAAGTGGTTTAGGGCTTAGCCCAAAGGGGCTTAGGCCTATAATGAAAATATGGATTTTTGTTAAATTTGGACAACTAGGTCCAAACTCCATCTTGTGATGCTCAAATGAATATTCCAATATTTGTATTGGATTCCTCTTTCGGAGAGGTGTAAAATCGATATAAAATTGATTTTAATCTGATGAGCAGAAAATTTATTTTGAATTTATTATTTATAATAAATTTAAGTGCAAGTTGGCCTTAAGGTTTTACACCCCCAACAGAATTGTCACACACATCAATGATGGATATAAATACAGTCAACGTTGGAGAGATTTTCACTCATCTCATCCACACACTTCTCATTGGATATGAGCATCTAAGAAGCAATTCTCACGTGGGAAAAGGATGAAGCAGCTGCAGCTGGAAAAAGGATGAAATTTCTGCAGTTAGGGTTTCTGGGAAAGTTTGACCAGCATTGAATTTGGTCAACGCATGGTCCATTTGAGCTAAAATTTTGTGGAGAGTTCAATTTTTGAAGGCCGTACTCATTGGCACAAAAATCAAGGTCAAAAGGTTGACCGAAGTTGGAGCTGCGTTGACTTTATTGTTGCTGCCCTGCATTAAATTTTTCTGGACTGCGTTGACTTTTCTAGGGTTGACTTTGAGTTGACTGGATAATTTATTTGAGGACTATTGTGACACATTTTGGGTTGGCCGAAAAAGAAGACTTTGCTGGTTGAAGCATCCTGCTGACCGCCGTAACACACCAACACATTCTCCTGTATCTGGTTTGTTTTCTATAGATCCACTGGTATGTTCTATCAGCATTTTTACTTAACTGTTTATGTGATTGCTGTTATAAAAGTAAAGTTTCATCAAGCATAAAACATCTACAAAATTTACATGGTATTGGAGCTGAGGTGAAGACAAGCCCTAACTTATAGCAATCACCAACTGAGAAAAATGAGTTCCACAAGTTATGGCTTCAAGGAGGATGACAAGCTGACTGGAAGGGATGAATTCCATGCTTGGAAGATGATATTAAATCTCAAATTGGAAGACCATGATCTGATGGACTATGTACTGGGTAAGATACAAGAACCTCCATCCAATGCTATTGCTGCTGCTAGAACCAAGTATAAGAAGGGGGAGATCAAAGAAAAGTTAATGATTAGGGAATCCATACATAAAAGTCTGGTTGCCTACATATCTGAGCTAGGCACATCCAAGGAGATGTATGATAAGCTGATACAAATGTTCAAAGTAAACAATGCAAACCAAGTGCTATTCTTCAAGAATCAATTGAAGAATTTGAAGAAAGGCAGGGATGAGTCTATCCAAACATACTTTCTGAAATTGACCGAGATCAGGAACGATCTTCTGGCTATTGGGGAGACAATAGCCGATCGTGAGATGGTACTCACCGCACTTGGAGGGCTCCCATATGAATGGAAAGTATTTAACACTACCATTCTCAATAATAATACAATTCCTAACTTTGACGAGCTACTATCAAGATGCATGCAAGAAGAGACAAGAATGAAGGAATACGAAAATGACAGAAATGCTGCCTACACTACTCATTCTAGAAAGAAGAACTCTGGTGGTCTTAAGAAAAAAGGAAGAGCAAGGGCCCAAGGAAAGAAGGGCAAGTGTTTCACTTGTCATAGGCCTGGTCATTATGCTAGAGAATGTCCTTTCAAGAAGGATTCTCCTGATAGTGATGACAACAACAACAACCAGAGGAATGGAAATCAAAGAAATGAAAGGTCCAAAGGAAAGAGGAAGGCTCCCTCTGGCAGAAACAATCAACCTTTCAAAAGGTCTAGAAACTCCAGGTATGAGGAGTCAAATGTTGTTGATAAAAGAAATGAATACATTTTTGTATCTGCCCTCTCTACTGCATCCTCGCCCGACATTATGGATGTCTGGCTGATAGATAGTGGTGCCTCAAGACACATCACTGGGTTCAAGGAAGCACTCTCTGACATGGTTGAGAAGGATACTAATTTGGAAATTATCCTTGGAGATAATGCCACATATCCCATGAAAGGGATAGGGACTGTGACCCTCCACTTGTCTCAAGGAGAAGTCCTACATTTTCAGGATGTACTCTATGTACCAAAATTGAAGAATAACCTTGTGTCTATATCAGCCATCGAAGACAAAGGCTTCAATGTGGCATTCACTGATGGAAAGGTGTGCATGTGGAAGAAGAATCTCAAGGAAGCTATCATGATTGGTTTTAGAGTTGGAACACTCTACCAGGTTGAAGGAAGTCCACTAGGAGCTATGACATGTGATACTATCCGACAAACTGAACTATGGCACTGGAGGTTTGGACACCTTCATTACAAGGCCCTTCCCGAAGCAAGGAAGGTGGTGACAGGGATGCCCGATTTTGGAAATAATCATGAAGGTGTATGTAAGGGTTGTGCTGAAGGAAAGCATACAAAGGGACCTTTCCCTTCAAGTGTCACAAAGACATCTGATATTTTGCAACTGGTCCATTCTGATATATCTGGTATACTACCTGTGACATCCCTGGGAGGATGTTCTTACTATATGATATTCACTGATGAATTCTCCCGCAAAACCTGGATATACTTCTTGAAGAAGAAGGATGAGGCTTTCATGTGGTTCCGTACCTTCAAAGCCTTGGTGGAAAATATGACAGGGAAGAAGATAAAGATTTTGAGGACCGACAATGGCACTGAATATGAGTCAAATGAGTTCAAGGACTTTTGCAGAGAAGCTAGCATTAAGAGGGAGACTACTACTGCCTATACTCCTGAGCAGAATGGTGTTGCTGAACGAAAGAACAGGACCATTGTGGAAGTTGCCCATGCCATGCTATGTGACCAGGGTCTACCGAAGTTTCTGTGGGGAGAAGCTGCGAATATTGTTGTATACATTCAAAACCGATGCCCTCATTCCGCTCTGGACTCCAAAACTCCCGAAGAGGTTTTCACTGGTAAGAAACTTAATGTCTCAAATTTTAGAATTTTTGGATGTCCTGTTTATTTTCATGTGCCAAAAGAAAAGAGAAGTAAGCTGGATGCTTATGGGAAGAAAGCAATGTTTGTGGGCTACAACAAAACCTCTAAGGCCTATAGAGTCTATGTACCTAGTCAAAGGGAAGTAGAGATATGCCATGATGTCACTTTTGACGAAGATGCTTCCCTAAAGAAAGTAGTAGATCATCCGAGATCTGAGGAAAATCATGAAGCAAGGCATGGAAATCAAGAAGAACCACAGGATGAGACAATTCCTGATGTTGAAGGACCAATGGACCCAATAGATCCATCTCCTTCACTGAGAAAGAGACCATCATGGCTCAGGGACACTCTCGAAGATGCCGAGGGACATACTGCCCCGAGGGGGACATTCCGAGAAAGTAAGAAGCCGTGTAGATACCAAGGGTATTTGGCTGCCATGAGTACTGTTGTACAATCTAAACCTAGATCTTTTGAGGAAGCCATAAAGCATCAAGTCTGGAAGGATGCTATGCATAAAGAATATGAGTCCATAATGAATAATGATGTCTGGGATGTGGTTCCAAGACCGAAGGACAAATCAGTTGTCACCGCGAAATGGCTCTACAAGATCAAGCATGGATCTAATGGAAGTGTTGAAAAGTTCAAGGCAAGATTTGTTGCCCGTGGCTTCTCTCAAAAGGAAGGAATAGATTATGATGACATATTTGCACCTGTGGCATGATATACCACCATTCGATCAATCATAGCCCTTGCTGCTACACAAGGATGGAGTCTTCATCAGATGGATGTCAAGAGTGCTTTTCTGCATGGTGCAATAAAAGAAGAAGTGTATGTAGAACAACCTCTAGTGTTTGAGGTCCAGGATCGGGACACTCATGTCTGCAGTTTGAAGAAAGCCCTCTATGGGTTGAAGCAAGCACCAGAGCTTGGTACGAGAGGATAGATAGCTACTTAATGAAGCTGAGCTTCACTCGAAGTAACACTGATCTAAACCTTTACTTCAAGGTTGTCCAGGGGAAACCTCTCATTCTAGTGTTGTATGTGGACGACCTCTTCCTTATAGGTGTTGAACCTCTCATTCATCAATGCAAGAGGGAGCGCGCTGCTGAGTTCGAGATGAAGGACCTAGGATTGATGCACTACTTCCTAGGCCTGGAGGTCTGGTAGAGACCTGGAGAGATTTTCCTTTCTCAAGGAAAATATATTGTGAAATTTCTGGAAAGATTTGGTATGCTGGATTGCAAGTCCGTGTCAACACCAATGGAACTCAAATTCAAGAAGTTGAGTGGCAGCGCTGCTGGGCCCGTATTGGAAAATCTTACTGAGTATCGTCAACTCGTAGGGGCTCTGATGTTCTTAGTGAACAACCGTCCAGATATATGTTTTGCACTGAACACTTTGAGTCAACAGATGGTTGAGCCTCATCACTTTCACTGGGTTGGTGCCAAGAATCTTCTGAGATACCTTCGGGGCACGATAAACCATGGGCTGAGATACATTGCCGGGAGTGTGACACTCCGTGGATATACTGATGTCGATTGGGCTGGCAGTGTGGTGGATCGCAAGAGCACATCGGGATGCTGCTTCAATCTTGGTTCTACTTCGATTTCATGGATGAGCAGGAAGCAGAAGTCAGTGGCTTTGAGCACCACAGAGGCTGAATACATTGCAGCAACTATGGCCTGTTGTGAAGGAATTTGGTTGCGAAAGCTCTTTAGTGAGTTGTTTGGACATGTGCTAGATACCACCATGGTACTCTGTGATAACTAGAGTGGGATTCACTTGACCGATAATCCTGTGTTCCACGACCGATCCAAGCATATTGATATTAGTTACCATTTCATCCAGGATATGGTATAGCGAGGCGCCGTAAGGCTCGATCATATAGGAACTGATGAGCAGGTCGCGGATATTCTCACTAAGCCCCTGGGGAAGGTCAAGTTCATAACCTTCCATGAGAGACTTGGTATCGTGGAATGACCCTATGATGTGGGTCCTGTTGGACGATGAGCTCGAGGAGCTCTAGGGGGCTTTGGGGACAGCTTCTCGGAGCTATGAGCAACCACAAGGCTAGGCTTGACAAACCTTGTTCATGTGCTTGGACCCCACCGTTGTGATTATTGATTTGGTTCACCTCTCATTATCAGTGCCCCGTATGCATCCTACCCATTGAGTTCAGGGCTCATGGGAAGTACCTCTCATTTGGCCAATGATATGGGAAAAGCTAGAGACCAGTAGCAAAGACTGATGGATGCATCAGAGATTGTCGTACTCTCTATCTAGGATGGCACGGTCCAACCACTTGATCTGGGATCAATTCTAGTGAGGTCTCGGACCTCCGCCTGACTTCGGGTCAGATGAACCAACTTCGGGTTGGTTGGAGACTCTTTGTGAGTCTGATAGAGGTTTCGGACCTCTGGGCTGAATTTTTCAGCCCGGGGATGATGTCTTTGTGATTGACCCACTTCTGTTATGAAATAAAGAGGCCAAAAAATCAAGTTACAGCGGGATGACGCACGATGTTTGATTGCGCTGGTGGATGGATTTCTCCCTAATTGAGAGGGAGTGTTAAATTTGGACAACTAAGTCCAAACTCCATCTTGTGATGCTCAGATGAAGATTCCAATATTTGTATTGGATTCCTCTTTCGGAGAGGTGTAAAATCGATATAAAATTGATTTTAATCTGATGAGCAGAACATTTATTTTGAATTTATTATTTATAATAAATTTAAGTGCAGTTCGGCCTTGAGGTTTTACACCCCCAACAGATGTGTCACACACCTCAATGATGGATATAAATACAGTCAACGTTGGAGAGATTTTCACTCATCTCATCCACACACTTCTCATTGGATACGAGCATCTAAGAAGCAGTTCTCACGTGGGAAAAGGACGAAGTAGCTGCAGCTGGAAAAAGGACGAAATTTCTGCAGTTAGGGTTTCTGGGCAAGTTTGACCAGCGTTGACTTTGGTCAACGCATGGTCCGTTTGAGCTGAAATTTTGTGGAGAGTTCGATTTTTTGTAGGCCGTACTCATTGGCACAAAAATCGAGGTCAAACAGTTGACCGAAGTTGGAGCTGCGTTGACTTTCTTGTTGCTGCCCTGCGTTGACTTTTTCTGGACTGCGTTGACTTTTCTGGGGTTGACTTTGAGTTGACTGGATAATTGATTTGAGGACTATTGTGACACATTTTGGGTTGGCCGACCAAGAAGACTTTGCTGGTTGAAGCATCCTGCTGACCGCCGTAACGCACCAACACATTCTCCTGTTTCTGGTTTGTCTTCTATAGATCCACTGGTATGTTCTATCAACATTTTTACTTAACTGTTTATGTGATTGCTGTTATAAAAGTAAAGTTGCATCAAGCATAGAACATCTACAAAATTTACAGTTTTTTATGAATTTTCAAGGATTTTCAAAGGACTTTGAGGGTTTCGGTAAGCTTTAAAAAGGAGTTTTAAACCTTATTAAAGGGGTTTTTATGAAGGGAAGAAGGGAAAAGAGGAAAAATAGAGGAATTTCATGGGGAAAAAGGGGATACAATGGAGGTTAATTTTGAGTGGAAGAAGGGGTAAAAATGAAAGGAAGAATGGGTTTTTGTAGCAGTCTTTTCTTCAGGAAAACAACAGAATTTCAGAGTTTAAGAGGGAAACAGCAGTGAAGATTAACTCAAGGACGAGTTATCTTCATAAGACTTCAAGAACTAACAATTTTTGCAATAAAACTTGTTTCTTGAAGGCTTCAAAAAATGGTTTAGCCACCATTTGATATGACAAATTTTTATAGGTGGTTAATAGTGGCTCCACATGGGGATGGTGCCTTCTTGAAAGAATTAAGAACTTCAGACTTGTATTCTCTGGGGGCTGATCAATGCCTCATCCATTGGGCTGCAACTTTCTTTACTTGGATGATCTTATTCTATTCTGATAATGTTAGCATCCATGGAAATCAATGGATCTTTATCAAACAATCTTTCTACCTACCCAATCCTACTGATCTAACATTTTTTTTCTTCTTTCAGAGTGCATTTGGATTGGAAAAATCTTTTTCAAACATTTTTATTTTGAAAGAAAAAATTAATCTAAGTCTACTTCTTATTTCTCCATGGACTCATATTAAACAGTTGAGTTCATAAGCTTCTCTACCTAACTACTATCTGTTAGGATTAAACTGTCTAACAGATTTTTATTCTCTAACTTCTAAAATAAGAAAATTAAAAGCATACAAGTCAGGATTGAACAGCCTACTTGTTGCTGATCTATGGCATAAATCAAGATGCACATAGATTTTTATTTGTAGGAAATTAGATCAAAATGGTGAAGGCTTAAGATCTGAAATTTTTAGGAACATCCTTCTCTTTTCTTCAGCTCTGTTTTTGAGTTTGTTTGAGCTGTTTTACATTCTTTTATGGTTCAAGTTTTGGGCATATCAGAACCATTTTTCTTCTATCTTTGACTCATGATTTAAAAAGATTAGAGTCATTCCTCTTTTGGAACCCTAGGTTCAGATTTTGAGCTTGTTTGAACCTTTATTTTCTATCCTAATCTACCTACCTGATAAGCCAAGATTAAGCTGTTTGGAAAATCTATTTCACTAACCTATCAGCAGTAAATTGAAAACTAATTAGTCATGATTAGGCTGTATGACTAACTAGGAGTGTGTTTTTTAGGAGTGGCATTTGAGCTTGCACACTTTCAGATTTTGTTTCTCTTTTTTGGTATGGGGCTATACCTTTCTTGTTTTTACAATCTGCCCTCTTTTCTCTTTCTATTGTTTTTGTATTTTTGATTTTTCTAACTTTGAATGCAATGATGGATGAAATATTTATAATGAGAAAAATATAAAAAGGCTCCCAAACATGATAGGATCAAGAGAAGTAATGTTTGAGCATCCTGCCATTGACAAGACCCCCAAATAGTTCAGCTCCGTTCAATTCCTGCAAGAAATAGGCATTGTTACCAGCAGAAGAATGAATGAGATAAGGGCCAAGCCATAAGTTGTCAAATTTCCCATGCTTTCCCTTGTCTTCTCTCCTTGAGTCCCACTTTAACACTTTGTCACCAACATTGAAATTACTGGTCTTTGTTCTTCTATCAGAAAGCTTCTTGATGCTCTCTTGCTTTTGTAATGTTCTGTTGTAGACCTCCTCTCTGGTTTTCTGAAGATGTATAGTCTGATTAATTCTTCTCATCATGTCATTTTCTTCAGACTGCACTTCTTGAATTAACTTCATAACTGGTACACCGAGGCTGATTGGAAAAATTGCATCTATTCCATACACAAGTTGATAGGGTGACATCCCAATAGATTTCTTGAGTGTTAATCTGTCATCCCATAGTGCATGCACTAGCTTTGTGTGCCAAGACTTCTTGTTGTCCTCCAACAACTTCTCGATTATGTTCACCAAACTCTTGTTTGAGGATTCTGCCAGCCCATTACCTTGAGGGTAATAAGCAGTAGAATGGCCCAATGTAATCTGATATTTGTGACATAATTCAACAATATTATTAGATCAAAATGCTACAGCATTATCGGTGATGATCTTCCTAGGACAACCAAATCTAGAGAGGATATGAGTCTCAATGAATTTTATGATGACAGAGTCATTGGCCTGTCTTGAAGGGATGGATTCTATTCATTTGGTAAAGTAGTCTGTTGCAGTGAGAATCCATCTATGCTGGGAAGATGAGGGTGGATGGATTTGTCCTATGAAGTCAAGTCCCCACTGCTGTAAAGGAGCTTCAACAGTGATTGGATGCAGAGGTAAGGTCAATAATTTTCTTTTGCCTTCAAAATGTTGGCATTTATGGCAGTCAATTATCATCTTGTGTACATCTAGAAAGAGGGTGGGCCAATAGTAACCAACTCTAAGGATTTTGTTGGCTGTAGTCTTCCAGTAGAGGTGGCCTCCACATTCTCCTTCTTGGAACTCATGCTTAACCTTCTCTGTATCATTCTCAGGCAAACATTTAAGCAATATCCAACTTGCATTTTTCCAATAAAGTCATTTATCTATAATGCAGTATTTTACAACTTTTAACTTTAAAAACCTTGCCTTTGTTTTTGTTAAACCAGGAGGTATATTCAGATTGAGAAAAACATATAGAATATCAGCATACCAAGAGGAATTCATAAAATGGTCTTCAACAATGGGAGTTGATAGTCCCTCTTGTTCTTCAAAAGCATTTATTATATTTATATCAAGAACTTAAAAATTTGATTCAGCCATTAATCTAGCTATACATTGACATTTAATGAGTTTAGTGGGCTTGATTTCCAAATCATATTCAAGTATCACAACTATCCACTTACCTCTCTTACCATCTGGTCCCTGTGTTAAAATGTCTTTCACAACTGAATTTGGGACAAAGGCAATGATGTTGGAGTGAAAAATGTAAACTTTGAAGTCTTTTAAGGCTTTAACTAAGGCAAAGGCTTGTTTTTCCATAATGTTGTACTTCAGAGGAGCATCTCTCAGTGCCTTGCTAAAGAATGCAATGGCCTGCTCTTGTCCTTGTGGATTTTTCTGTAATAGGATAACAGCTATTGTATGTTCTGATGCAAATGAAAAAATGTAAAAATCTTTTGAAAAATTAGGACTTATTAGAACTGGTGTTTTGGTTAATGCTTGTTTTACCAGGTCAAAAGACTTATTTGCTTCCAAGGTCCATTTAACTACTTGTTCCTTTTTCAGCATGTTTGTAATGTTTCTAAGGAGTTCAGCTAATTTGGGTATGAACCTTCTCAAGAAATTAATCTTTCCAATGAAAGATTGAAGTTCCTTGATGTTTCTAGGATGAGTGATTTTCAATATAGCCTCAATCCTTTTTGGGTCTATCTTTGTCCCTTCCTCTGAAATCATGTGCCTAAGAATTTTACCTTCTTAGAGACCAAATAGTGTTTTCTTCGGATTTAAAGATATCCTGAACTTTCTGCATTTCTCGAATACTTTTCTCAAATGTTCTAAGTGCTCTTCATATGTTTTGGAAAAAATAGTGACATCATCAAGGTAAATAATGATGAAGTAGCCCAATTCTTCCGAGAATGCAATGTCCATGGCTCTCTGAAAAGTAGCACAAGCATTCATTAAACCAAAGGGAATTTTCACATACATGAAAGTGCCCCAAGGTGTAGTAAAAGTTGTCTTTAGTTGATCATCAGGATGTATTAAAATCTGATTGTATCCTGAGTAGCCATCTAGCAAAGAAATTCTTTTAGAACCAACCACCCTTTGTAAAATATGGTCCATCTTGGGTAAAGGGTAGTTGTCCTTCAGTGAGGTTTTGTTTAAGTCTCTAAAGTCTATACAAAGCCTAATCTCTCCTGTTTTCTTCCTAACTGACACTAGATTAGACACCCACTCTGAATATCTAATAGGGACACTAATACCAGCCTCATACATTTTCTTGATTTCCTTCTCAACCAAAGGTAACTAAACAGGGTTTATTTTGCGCAGTTTTTATTTAAATGGCTTTTGGTTTTCCTTGAGAGGTATCTTGAGCTGAATTATTTTAGTGTCATAGGATTTCAGATCGTCATAACTCCACGCAAAACTTCAGAAAATTCTTTAAACAGCTCTGTGTATTTGAGTTTTATGTGAGATGGTAAAGTCTTAGACAATTTAATCATCTTTGGTTTTAGTTCACTACCTATATTACACTCTTCAAATTCAGTTTCCACAGGCTCCAGCTTTGGCTTCTTGGCCACATCATTGAAATCAAACAACTCTTCTAAAGGGACCAGAACTTTTGGTAAACTTTGACTGTTAGACTGCAGAGTTTCTAAGTCTTCTTTTTCTAGCTCTGTACTAACTTCTGTTGTGTTTTCAAGTTTGCTAGACAGTAGATTTACATCAGTCACCTCTGGAGACTCTTCTTCTTCGTCAAGTAGATTTTCTTCACTAGGGCAGTCTGATTCATAATCTGAATATGAAATTGGTAGTTCAAATTCATTTCTGGACCACAGGAAGTCTTCTATTTGTTTGTCTCCATCAAACACTTGCCAATATTTCTCGTTATCAGGAACAGCTGGTCTGAATTTAATTTGAGTTGTGCATTGTTTGGTTTCAAATGGTGTTAAACATGTTCTAGCAGCAAAAGCTAAACTGTGGGCATGGATATTCTTTTCTCTTGGGACAAAAATAATTTGGGATTCCTCAAAAGTTCTCAATAAATCCATGACATCGTTCCTATAGGCTCTAATTTTGGGGTGTTTAGCGTTGTATTCCCCATTCAATTGCCTGATGATTAACTCTGAATCCCCATGCACTTTTATTCTTTTAGCTCCTAATTTCTTCAACAGGTGTAAGCCTAAAATAAGGGATTCATATTCCGCTATGTTATTCGAACACTGAAAATTTTATCTATA
The DNA here is from genome assembly GCA_034641835.2 of Pinus albicaulis. NCBI lineage: Eukaryota > Viridiplantae > Streptophyta > Pinopsida > Pinales > Pinaceae > Pinus > Pinus albicaulis. The sequence goes on along the minus strand of CM076583.1, from coordinate 1,020,909,210 downwards.
GGAATGGCCTTTCGTGTGGTTTTTCTCAGTGTTGTGTATCCAAATGCCTGCAGCAGCGTTGCTCCTAGTGCAAGACCCGTCGAAGTTCATACTCCAAAGAGGACTAGTTTCGGGTTCATCAGTTTGGTTAGTATCCTCTTCAACTAATGTGCTTTTGGATTGTTCTTGAAGATCAACACTATGTTGAATTTGTTTTAATTCCTCAGGTTTTTCATTGAGTTGAGGACTTCTTTCTGGACTTTCAAGGTGTAAAAGCAATGGATGAATGATTTGTAGCTCTAGGCCTGTGTTTGGTTTGCTGGAGTTTTCTGGTTTAGAAAACTGTTTTGATACTTTTGTGTTGTCTTCCTCCTCCTCTTTATCTGCCATTAAATCAGTTAAGGTCACTTGTTCAGTGAATGTTTCATCGTTAAAAAGGATAAATTAATCAAGAATTATGTTTACAGAATAAAGGAGAGAGTTTTGCACTCTATCTTGGCTAGTAACCATGTATTGCATATGAGACTCCTTGTAAAGTCTTCTTGTTTGATTAAATACAGGGGTGGTCGCATAGGTCATATCCATCTGCATAGTTCCTTGTAACTTAGCTCCCCAATATCTTGATAACAACATACCATACTTTGGGGGTACATCAGCCACAACAATATCCATTACTAAACATTAGGCTGGGATTTGTGCTAAGTTAACACAGAGGTCTTTGATTAATCCTAAACATTTCACTCTGCTTGAGTCAAAGGAGTAAAGATCTTTATAAGGTCTGGTGATTTCAAGGCCTAGGCTCTCCATTACAGCTTTGGGCATTAAATTGGGAGAGGCCCCTGAATCATGCATAGTGTTATGTAAAATCTTGTCATAAACATTTAAACTAACATAAAAAGGAGGAACTAGTCCCTCTTGATATCTACCCTAATCTTAGGACCAAATATGAGCTCTGGTTGGTCATCGTTAAGATTGAGAGTGTCATTATTTTCTTCTATGTTTAAAGCCTTCAAAATTTGAGACCTATATACATTTTGGGCAGCTAATTTAGTGAGAGGAACAGAGATTTTGATTCTGGAAATTTCCTGCTCCAAACTAAAAGGCATCTGATTCTTTGAAGTGCTTGTTTCAGCCTTATTAACTGCCATTCTATCAGCAAAATCAGTTTGTTGATTTCCTCTATTTACATTTTTCAAAATTGTTTTAATAGGAGCATTAGCTGAGGTGCTAATGCTACTAAGGTCTACACTCCGTTTTTCATTGTTTTGAGTGCTTTTCTCTTTGTTTTTATCAGAATTTACAGCTACTGTTTTGTCCTTCTATTTTACAATTTTGGGTTTATTTACAGTGTTGTTTTGTGTAGATTTGTCAAAGGTTTTGTTGTTGGGGTTTTCCAGATTCTTTTTACTTCTAAGGTCATATTCCTTTGTGGTTTATATGATGAAATTTTCCATTTCTTGATAGTAATATTCATCTTCTGGTCTCTTGTCATCATAGGGTGTATATAGACCTTGTTTCCTATTGTAATGGACTTCAAAGTCATCATTATCTACTCCAAACATATTGATGTCATATTCCTCTATTTGTTCTAATGTTTCTTCAACCTCACTCACATAGTTTTGATGAAAAGGAGGAGTGATCTGTTGATCATCTTCCCTTGGTCTATTTTGAGGCTGGTTCTTCCTAAAATTCTGATTTTGGTTTTGATTTCTGTTTTGAGGAGCTGTTTGGTTTTGACTTGCTTGTGCTCTCTCAAGTATGCTCATCTTTTTCATCATCTCCTCCATCATTCTTTCCATCTTTGAGCTAGATGTGGAAGGTGTATATTCCTCTCTAAAGGACACTTTCTTCTCATTCCTCATTCTTGCTCTTTTCTCTATTAAGTTAAGTTCCACAGCAAGAGCTCCTTTTTGCATATCTTCAAGAGTTAAAGGATCTCTCTCTCTCAGCTGATAGGCCATCTTAGGATCAAATCCTTCAGGAAAATTGTTTAAAGATTAGTCTTGTGGAGGTTTTAGGTCTGGGGGAAGGGCATTTTAAAAATTGTTAAACCTAGTGCAATAGGCCTGTACACTTTCCTCGACATTTCGTTGGAGATTCTTGTAGTCCGAAAGTATTTGAAGAGGGTTTTTTCTCACTTCCCATTTGTTTAAGAATATCTTATGGAAGGCTTGGAGATCATTAATATTGTAAGGGGTTAAGACTTTGAACCATTTTCTTACTTCTCCCCCTAAACTCTGAGGAAATAATCTAAGTTTGATAGTTTCATCATCAATTTCATTTATGTCAAAGTAGTCATTCATCTTATCCACATGTTGTGAAGCAGTAGTGGCATTACTAGCATCATAAAATGGTATCTTGGACTGATAGTCCTGTGGAAGATTGACTAAGGGTAAAGGAAGGACTGGGGGAGCATACCATGTTGCCATGATAGGAGGTTGTGGAAAGAGTGGGTGGTTTACAAGTGGTGGGTTGACAAGAGGGAAAGTGGGCTAGAATGAAGTGGTTTGGATAGTGGATGTATGAAGAACAAATGTGGATGTACCAACAATAGATTGTTGAGCTGATTTTGGATGAGAGACACCTAAATTGTGAAGGAAATGTAAATTAGGTGGTGTGGTTTCTCTACTACCAGGATGTTCACTTATTTCTGGGGATGAAAGTGAAGACTCTGAATCTAGCTGATCTAAATAATCAAGAAACCTAGTTCTAAATGGATTTCTTAAGTCAACTTGTGATTCTTGTAGAGCTACAAGGTTTTTCGGAATAGAATTAGCTCTAAGGGGTGATCTGAAAATAGTTGAAGATCTAACCTCGGGAGATTTCCTAAGGATTCTTTTAGGGTTATCAACTATCTTAGGAGGGTTTGTGTCAGGATAGGATCTTGTATGAATCTTTCTGGGAGCCACTATGTTGTATTTTTCAAACCCTATTAAACAAGAAAAATTTAACCAAATAGGACAATATTTAAGAGGCTAACTGATCTTTAAACAAGAAAAATTTAATCCTAAAGTCCTCTAATTGAGTTTCTATGATGTTATGATGATAATAGGTCTTCCCAATGGAGTCTTAAGGTCTGTTTAGGATTGTGGAGTCACCAGGTGGAAATTTTTAGTTCTTTTGGAGGTAAAAGGTTTTATGGTCCACCACCATGTTTATTCGAATACCAATCTGAAATATTTTTGGGTTTTTTGAGTTTTTTTTAGTCCTATGGGTTCTAAGAGTGTCCTAAATCTGTTTCAATACTTAGCTACGGTGATGATACAAAGAAAGTGTTACACAGCAATTTGTCACTGTCCCTGCAATTCCCCATCCCGCACAATTGGAGGGCTCATTCCGTGACCTGTGAGCAGTGACATAGCTTGAAAAAACTTTCATGGAATTCCCCTAAACATGTACTTTCATTGCCTTGAAGAAAAATCCTTGTGAAAAACCCTAAAAACAACCCTTTTTGCATTGGCGCGGGCAGCCAGTTCAGTACCTGCGCCAATGAGGGAAATCCTTCAAAGAGGGTGCGCCAATTGGCGCTCTGTCTTAGAGTCGCACTCGCGCCAGCCATTTTAAGGAGTGTTTTTAAAAAATAAATGGCGAAAGTTTCGTCCTAACCAATTCATAAAATGGTATCTAATTTGAGTTGGGAGGTTTGGCTCTGGATCTCCATGTAGAGGAAGTGTTTTTCCACCTCTCATGGAAGCTTCCTTGAGGATAGGGCCAATCCCATGATTATAGGGATCCCAACTCCCCTTCCTCCATCTATAAAAGCTTGCCCATCTCATTTGCAAGCTAGTCTTCAAGTTCCCAAATTCCCAAGAGCCTTATGCTGCAAGAGCCTCCATAATTCCCTTAAGGCCAAATTCAAGCAAGGAGACTATTGTCAAGATCCGAAGAGAGAGGTTTGTCCCATCCTTGACAGGCTTTTCGAGACGTGTTCTGCTGGCGACCCGCCGAAGGAGAATTTAGCGTCAGAACTATGGTTGTATTCTTCCTTTGATTGATTAATAATAAGCGACTATTGGTTATGGTTCCACTCTTGTTATTGTTTATGATGATGAGTTATGTCCTTTCTGACTGACATATAGTTGCATTTACTGGATTTTACGCTTGCGTTTGTTTTGTTTCTCGCGTGTGCAGGTGTCCTATCACGGAGATCGTGGGGATCGTGATCTGCCAGAGCTAAGGAACGGGAGCGCTACCTCTTCTACAAGCAACAGCGTTGGATTCCAGGTAGGCCTTCATCGCTAGTTGGTTTATTTGCAATTAGGAACCTGCACTATAGCGTGAACGATTGTTGCTAGACCCGGTCTGGGCTAGTATGGATCGCCTTTGTCCGCAGAGGGGATTTACCTCCACAACAAATTGGCGACTCCACTGGGGAATTAGCTTGTTGTTGTTCTTCTTTGTAAGCTACAGACGGAGCTTGAATTTAGCCAGATAGCCTTCGAAACACTATTTCTCTGCATTAGCGAAGTAGATCAAAGCTGCTTCAGTCAATCTCCGGTTTAGTTTATGAACTGAACACTTGGAGTATTGTCTTGTCTTTTCGGTTGTTTCTCGATTCTGCTTTCTTGGTCAGCTCTTTTGGCTAGCTCTTTTTGTGTTTGGCTTTTGGTTCAGCCCCAGAGGATCAGATCTGAGCTCTATTTTTCCGAGTTTTCATCCTTTCATGGTTGGCTTGATTGGCGCGGTTTCCACCCTGACAGTCGCGCCAATTGGCGCGGGTTGCCAGTTCATCACTCACGCCATTCTCTGTCTGGTGCGGATCACAGCCAGACAGTTGCGCCATCTCTTGTAGGTGCTAGGGTTTACCCTTGTTCAGAAGTTTCTTTTGGTTAGTACTTTGCTTCTGAGTTTGTTTTAGATCCTGCTTGAAGTGGTGAGTCTAGTTTTGGTTGGGAGAAATTCTTTGTTTTTTCATTTTCACGCGTTGGCGCTTGTTGTCAGTTAGCAACCCGCGTCAATTGGGCATTGGCGCTAGTTTTCAGTGGGCAAGTCGTGCCAGTTTGCGCTAGTTTTCAATGACAAAGTCGGGCCAATTTCAGGGTGTGTGAAAATTGAGACTTTTTCCCTGAATCCTTCACCAGTGTGTCTTTCCCTTCCAGTCTTTTCACTGTATGAGCATAGATTACATTGCTCATTGTTTGAAAGGTCTTCTCTTCATGATTGTTTGATGTAAAAGGGAATGAATGCCTTGTTTTGATCTCTTTCTTTGGAAGTCCTCTTTTTGTTTGACCTCATATGTCTTGTCGCCTTTTGAGGGATTTCGTGACAAAGTGTTTGAAACGACGATTGCATTCTTAGTGTTTGTTTACATCTCTTTTGCATTCATCCTTCATTAAGAAGATTTGCATTCATTTAGTTTTCGTCTCAAAGTTTTATTTTCGTCAAAATGCATTAGATCACATTGCATTGAAAAGTGTTTTTTGAGATCCATCATTGAACTTAGATTACATTGTTTAATGATTGAAAGCTAAAAGTCGCTTTGAGTGCATTCTCCTTCAATAAAATATGCATTAAGTAGATTCTCATTGCATCGAAAAATGCATTGAGTGCATTCTTATCATTTCAAAAAAAAGAGGATTTTGCATAGATTACATTGCATTATTCGCATCGTTGAATGTTTGAAATTACTTTCCGATAGTGAAAATCATCTAGTTTGGAAAAAGTTTCATTTTCAGTATTACTGTTTGTTGCATCATTGTTTGAAGCTCTTCCTTTAACTAGATAGCATTCATCGAATTGAAAGATTTATTTTATCATATAGCTGCATATAGGAGATTGTCATATGACATTTGGTAGGGCCTTGAAATTGAAACATAATTGAAGATCAACCATAAAATTTATTCAATTTACACTAAGGCAGCATTGAAACATTAACGAAATATTTAGAGGTCTAGGCTAGAGACGTGTTCCGGTGTCTTTAAACCTAGTAGCTGTCGTTCACCTCTTGGCTTTAGACAACACTAGTACGGACTTGTGCTCCCCATACCGTCGTGTATATAAAGGGAGACCCCACTAGGTTTCTATCCTTTATCCATAGGAAGCTAATTCTGCCGCCCTATATCCGTGATACACCAGACACAACATTCGGGGAGATTTCCTGCATGTACGTTAAGTCCTTGGTTAATTTCTCTTTCATTTTGAAACCAAGGTGTATATTGCAGTTCACGGTTATTTGGTACACCATTTACCTGGCATTCCTGAGTAGTCATTTTGATCTTATCTGACTCCTTAAATTTGAAAAGATCATCAAGCGCTTGTCCTTTCACGCTTGTTTCCAATATGAAAGTGATAGAGTCACCTTTTTCCTGTTTCTTGACTCTTAAAAGATGAAACGGTAGAGTTTTGTTTCAATGTTTTAAAAATTAACTGCCCACGAAATATTCCTGGTTAAAGTTAGTTTCCTTAGGGTGTTGTTCTGAAGATCGTTTCTGATGGCAACTTTTCCGGAGTTCACCAACCAAGGAATCCCCTCCGATGGGAATCTTGGTCATTTTCCTCCTTTTGGGAATGTTGGCGCTCCTTATATGGCAACGTTGTCCCTTCCTGGGTTAACTGTTGGGTTGCCTGTTTGGTTGTTCTCAACCTCTGTGGTTCTGAATGTCTCGGCTACTGTTCAATCAGTTCCTCCGCCTGAAACATCATGTTGATTCTAAGGTGGACCTCTCCCCTTCTTCGCCTATTTCTGCGTCCTCCTCTTCTCCTTCACCTGGTGAAAGTTTGGATTTGAGTAACCAGGTGGCTAAGAAGAAGAAGAAGACAAAGAAGAAGAAGTCAGATAAAGGAGAGGCTAGCTCTGTGGCTATTGCGCTTAAGAAGTCTCCTCTTGATAAACCTCCCAACCCTCCACGGAAAGTCAAGTTCCCTTCCATGTTGTGCACGGGAGACCATCTTCTTCGAGATTTCCCTGGTATCCCCAAGGTGCTTGAAGCATGGTCCAATGGTCGTCCGCCGTTGCCTTTGGCTTCCGAGAGTCAAGTTGGGGGCACATATTCAACTGGTGTTGGTAAGGCTCCTAAGAAGCAGGGTAAGATTACCAGTCCCTGTAATTTATGTGAAGGGCACCATGCCATTCACCTTTGTCCGTATATGGATGAAGCCAAATGAGTTTTGGACAACTTAACTGTTTCTACACCATGCCTTCCAGCTGGTTATAAATGGCTTTCTTTGAGTCCTCCACCAGCTGATCCTATGATTGGTCAAGAGTCATCCTTGCTTGATGCTGCTCCCTTGGAAATTCAGATTCAAGAATCCATTCCTGACCAACCATTGGTCGTGGGATCAGTTGAGCTGGCCCCTTCTACGATGCACCAAGTCTTTTCCGTTGAGAGTGGACCCCGCACCCCTCATGTTCTTCTTGTTTCTTCAGATTCTTCAAACTTGGAGAAATATTCTCCTGTCCCTGTACCTCAAGAAGCGGCTCCTCCACCTCCCGTGATGGAGGTCCCGGAGGATACTCCTCTCGCCTTCAAGATGGAGATCGTGGAGAATGCTCCTTCTTCTTCCGTAACACCAGCAGAGGACCATCTCAGTTCAATGGTAGCCCCTCCAAGTAGTTTGGTCGCTTCCTTTGATTGGAGTCGATTTGCAGGATACCGCCTTCCGTCTTAGGTGCCTTTCGAGATAACGGTATAGGCCTTTGGTCTGGTTGTACCCAACACCATTATAGACAAAGGTGCGTATGTTAGTTTTCTATCCTCAACTACCTGGGAAGCTTTCAGTTCGCCGTCGCTTGCGCCTGTTACGTAGAATCTATTGCCGTTTAACAGAAGAACGAGTCAACCGTTAGGCATCCTCCCAAGGTTACCTATTACTTTGGGAGGTAAAACTTTCCATATGGACATGATGGTTGTTCCAGGCTCTTTGGATTTCAATCTGCTTTTGGGGCGCGATTACACATATGCCATGGGGGCGCTTGTCTCCTCCCTTTTTCGTGTGGTCTGTTTTCCGCATGAAGGACAGATCGTAACCATTGATCAGGCATCTGGCCCACCATCATCCCTTCCTGGTTTTTATCCACCCATTGTATCTGCCCCACCGCAGGTCAACTATGTGGCTACCTACCCCGTGCCTGTACCCAGTGATAGTGCCATTGTGCATCAGGTGCTGGGGGCATTGGGTCCTGACTTCCAGGGTGTTTTCCTTCCATCGAGAGTGGAAATATTGGAAGAAATGACTTCTTGTTCATTATGATGAGGTTGGTTGGAGCATAGTTCTTTTCCTGTGTCAAGCTCCTTAAAAAATGAAACTGGGTCTGGTCGGAGCAGAGTTCATTTCCTTGTGTCAAGCTCCTTAAAAAATGAAACAAGGTTGTCGGAGCATAGTTCCTTGTCTTGTGCCAAGCTCCTTAAACGATGAAACAAGGTGTCCTGAGGATAGTTATTTTAATGTGTCAACCTCGTTAAAATAATGAAACACGTTCTCGTTCAATCCGAGTCTTTGATAAGTTCTCGTAAAATCCCAGTCGATTCTTTCTCTTGATCTCGTAACTTGAACGTTCACTCCATCTACCTTTCATATGGACTGAAGATTGGGGGGCATGTACCTCGGATTGAGTCACCATGCTGGGGGCATGCTTACTTTTTTCAAGCATAGTTTATTTCCGTTTCAAGCTTGTGTAAAAATGAAACGGGTTTCAAGCATAGTTTATCTTTGTTTCAAGCTTGTGTAAAAATAACACCAAATTCAAGCAGAGTTTCCTAATTTCGAGCTTGTGTAAAAATGAAACCATTCCCATTTTACCTCTTGTGATTGCCATTTTATCAGCCTGTTTTTGCCAGATAAGCCTTGGTTTTCTCATTCCATCGTCACTATCTGCTTGGCCAATCATATGCTTTCACTTGGTTGTTTTACCCATTCCTGAGGAACCACCGCAATGAGTGGTCTTGTTAGCCAGCCTCTTAACTTTTACTTGTTCTGAGCAGTTCCACCATTGCTGGAACCAGTTTCTACCCTTTATACCACTCGTTCCTCCAGGAGGAGTCATCTTTCAGCTCTTTTCTGACTCTCTAAACATGAAAAGATTGCCGAGGCCCTTGTCGTTTCGATCTCGTTAAAGTGGCCATGAAACAACATCTACCCAGTATACGTTTACCCCTTTTTCGGGATGGGATAGATTACTTACGAAAAAGGAATACCCTAGCCTATCACAACTAGGAGGCTTTCTCAGACATTGTTTTCTACCTTTTCGGGTATGAGAAACTATTTACGAAAAGGGACTGTTGGAGTTTACTTTTCTGCTGTCTTTTCAAACTCTCTAAACATGAAAAGACACCGAGTTCTTCCTTTGTCAGACTCGTTAAAACTTGATGACATCAGATTCAGTCGTAATGACGATATTCGAGTTTCTCCTTCCTAGGGCTCATTAAATGTACTAGGATGGATTAATCCGAAGGATGGATTTATATTACAAGCATATGCTATCCTCTTCAAGCTTGTGTAAAAATAAAGAGGTACTCGCCAGAAATGGTGGGGAAAAAATGGAACCAGCATCATTGTCGTGTCGGCAGTATGTCGCTCTTGGACATGGAACTTGTCTGCATTTGTGTCAGGTTGGGGACATATCATCTCGTCTTTCACTTGCCTTCATGGGTTTGGGTGATCCCTTTTGACCTCTCATTTGCTCTTTGCCTCGTCATCATGACCTCTGATCTATTGATGTCAAATATTTCCAAACTCACTGTCGTGCCGTTTATATGTTCAAGAGAAGTTGACCTCTGCAAGTATCAACCTCCCTCTGATTCTCAGCTGATCCTGATTCACAAAGACATTACGTTCCTCTGTCTCGTGTCGATGATGTGGGAAACATTATGACCCACCTTCGATCAAGGTCACTTCCTGTCGACTTCAGCTCATTATCCAGGAAGCTGGTCTAGAGACTCCCTTTTGGTACCTTGGAGCCTGCATGCCTCAATGGCAGGTTCTTCGCATTTGACGTGAGGTTTTCATCATTGGCCTCCGATCGAGTGATTCTGCGGGTGTTCGACGTCAGCTCATTGTTCACATGCCGTAGATTTTACCTGTAGTACCTTGAGGGCCATCATCATTATTGGTGGTACCTCTCACGTCTGTTAACAGCTTTCATCATTGGCTGGTAATCAGACGATGTTCTTGCATGTTCGACTTCGGCTCATTTGTTCACATGCTTGGACTTGTACTGTGTTTGGGTTGAGATGGAGCACAAGACCCTGGATTGTGTCTGTTGTAATCCAGGCTTCGATTTTGTGGATTATTATGATTGGTTACATGACTCACTGATTGGATCGCTGCGACCATACCTGAGTCTATTTACCGATCCTTACTAGATGGCTGTGTCCATGCCTCGGATCTGGATTATTACATACTCTGTTATGGATGGCTGCGCCCATACCACGTATATATCATGTATTTGAGATATCAGTTGTACTTCTCTACGCAGGTTTTCCGACGGCGGTGTTTTCAGTTGGACACGTTCTCGTAAAGCATTTCACCCCTCTCTCTCTCTCGGGCCTCATGCTTTAGGGGGTATCTGTTACACAGCAATTTGTCACTGTCCCTGCAATTCCCGATCCCGCACAATTGGAGGGCTCATTCCGTGACCTGTGAGCAGTGACATAGCTTGAAAACACTTTCATGGCATTCCCGTCAACATGTACTTTCATTGCCCTGAAGACAACTCCTTGTGAAAAACCCTAAAAACACCCCTTTTTGCATTGGCGCGGGAAGCCAGTTCAGTACCCACGCCAATGGGGGAAATCCTTCAAAGAGGGCGCACTAATTGGAACTCTGTCTTAGAGTCACACTCGCGCCAGCCATTTTAAGGAGTTTTAAAAAAAAAAATTGGCGGAAGTTTCGTCCTAACCAATTCATAAACTGGTATCTAATTTGAGTTGGGAGGTTTGGCTCCGGATCTCCATGTAGAGGAAGTGTTTTGCCACCTCTCATGGAATCTTACTTGAGGATAGGGCCAATCCCATGATTATAGGGATCCCAACTCCCCTTCCTCCATCTATAAAAGCTTGCCCATCTCCATTGCAATCTAGTCTTCAAGTTCCCAAATTCCCAAGAGCCTTATGCTGCAAGAGCCTCCATAATTCCCTTAAGGCCAAATCCAAGCAAGGAGACTATTGTCAAGATCCGAAGAGAGAGGTTTTTCCCATCCTTGACAGGCTTTTCGAGACATGTTCTGCTGGCGACCCACCGAAGGAGAATTCAACGTCAGAACTATGGTTGTATTCTTCCTTTGATTGATTAATAATAAGTGACTATTGGTTATGGTTTCACTCCTGTTGTTGATTATGATGATGAGTTATGTCTTCTCTGACTGACATATAGTTGCATATACTGGATTTTATGCTTGCGTTTGTTTTGTTTCTTGCGTGTGCAGGTGTCCGATCACGGAGATCGTGAGGATTGTGATCTGCCAGAGCTAAGGAACGGGAGCGCTACTTTCTCTACAAGCAACAACGTTGGATTCCAGGTAGGCCTTCATCACTAGTTGGTTTATTTACAATTAGGAACCTGTACTATAGCGTGAACGATTGTTGCTAGACCTGGTCTGGGCTAGTAGGGATCGCCTCTGTCCGCAGAGGGGATTTACCTCCACAACAAATTGGCGACTCCACTGGGGATTTACCTCCACAATAGAAAGTCTAATATTATGGCTAAGCTAGCTGCTTGTTCAAGGTTTGATAAGCTTCTTATGAGAATCCTAAGGTTTCCTTAGTTTGTCACTGATTCAAATAAGTTTTATCATGACTAACATTCGCTTGGTAGTGCTTGAAGAGGGCTACTTGTACTCACTGAACAATTTTCTTGAATCAATGGTTTCCTGGAGTCCTAAGGTGTACTTAGATTCTTACTAACTCATAAATCCCCAGTGGAGTTGCCAGAAATGTTATCTCCCCATAATTTCAGCAGATTGGTGAGACCGAAACTGTAGAGAGAACACTTGAACCACTTTGGGATTCTAGGTGTTACACCATTTTTTGGTCATCTAACCTACTATCATTAGATGGACCCAAGTACACCACGTAAGACCAATTTTACCCTAAGCAAAATTGCTTTCACTATGTAAAATAACTTAATAAAACACATTTATTAGGTTGTTTATGGTCTAAACAGGAAACCCCAAAAGGAAATATTAAACAAACCTATATTTGTTTGATTTTCCTGGTCATGTTTAACCCAAAACAAAGAAATTAATTAGATAGATCTTTATTTATCTTATTATTTTCTAGGAATAATTATTTAAATCTTATTTAAATAATATTCCTTGTTAAATATGACTAAATCACCCATAAATAATTAAATAAATCATTATTTGTTTGATTATCTTTCAACCACTTCCTTAAAATGATAAATAAATCATTTATTTATTTATTATTCACAAATAAAGGGATTTGACCCAAGTCAAATACTTTTTCCCTCCAACAAATATAATAAAATATTCCATAAAAGGTGGATCTAGATTTGGTTAACATTATTTTAATCATGCACCAAGATCTAGAATGACCAAATATTTTGTTATAAATAGGAGGGTTTTTCCTACCATTCTTCACCTTTTGTTGCTTATTATATCACTCTGGATCTATACACTTGGTCACATTTTTCTACATTATTTGCTGTGTGAACTCCCTTTGAGTTCTATCTTTGTCTGGGTTTTCTACACCAACAAGAGAGAGAGATTCTAGATCTGAAGTGCTGAGGACTTCCAAGAACCCATCCCATTGAGGAGAATTGGATACACCATCTTGTTTTCCTCCCAGGTGCCCTTAATACAAAAATTCTTTCAAAAAACATTGTTCTTGTCTTGTCTATTGGATGTATGGAGCAAACTCTTGATTTTACTACTTAATGTCTTTCCATGCATAGATCTGGTTTTTTGCAGCACTTGTCTTGATCAACTAACTGCAGATCTGAAGATGTTAGCAGCTACATTTGATGTTAGGGCTATAAGTTATGCGTAGCTAAAGTGGTCTTTTTTCGTACGCTTCGACAAAAGATTCATACTAACAACTGGCGACTCCACATGGGTTTTCAATTATGACCGCTGTCATTTTTCATATTCCTGCATATCCAGCTACTTCAGACCCTAGGGTTTATTTTAAACTTTTTGTTTTTCCTATTTTTATGTTGTTTTTCTCACATAAAACCATAAAACATTAAAATTTCTAACTTCCGCGTGTTTCTGGCCCTATTGCGCAGGTGACAGACATCAGCCGCAACTGAGACGGCAACTTTTCCGCAAATCTACCGCCAGGACAACCGGAGTTGGAGGTCGCACTTTTCAGCCCAAAAAATGCGACCTGGACTCCAGGTCACACTTTTCAGCCCCTTTTCTGCGACCTGAACAGGAAAACAGGTCAGAACCTGCGACCTGTGCTTTTTTCTGCTATTTTTCTGCAATTTTTCTGGGTTTTGCTGAAGCTTCTGTCAGGGTTTTCCAGCCTTTGTCTCCGCCCGTTTGGACCTGTTTCTGATTTTTTTTGCTCATCTAAGTGGGAACCTAGCCCCCTAGGGCTTCAGTACCCTCCACTTTTGGTGGAAGAGTTTTAGCTGTTTCAGGTGTCTAATTTTTTCAGAGTTTCAACCTTCCCTTTTTCAGATCTGATACCTCACTCTTAGATCCCTTTAAATCAGCTCTTCTTCCTTTCAAACCACCTCTTGTAGTTTTGTTTGGACCTCCCTGTAGGACCTCCTCACTGTCCTCTCTTATTTTTGCTGATTTCCTCCTTTTTTCCAGCCACCTTGCCTCTGCCTCTTGGCTGTGATCTACACCTCTTTTCAGCAGCTTTCTCCTTTAGATCCCTGTCCCTTTCGACCCTAGATCTATTGGCCCCTTTTTAGTGTGTTTTGACTAGATTTTTTCCCTCTTTTAGATTAGTTTTGAGAGACCCGCCTTTTTGGGTTGAATCGATGCACTAGTAGCTGTTAATTTTCTGTTATTTCAGCATTATATACTGTTCTCTGCAGATTTATTTTCAGTTACGCAGCACACTTTTTCTCTTGCTCTCAAAATGAAAAGGGTTTAAAAATTAAAATTAACGCACGCCACACACTCACCCTAAGCGAAGAAGAGCCTGGTTTACACCGCCAGGCAAAGACTTTAAAATAAATTGACACTGCACCTTTTTGCCCTTGTTTCAACATTGTAATCACTTGATTCTGCACCTCCCTACCTTTGTCGGTCATTCTTCTTCTCCTCGTACCGTGTTTGTGTTGTCACCATTGCGCCCCAAAGGCATGCCTCCCGGAGACTTCTTGGCCTTCACCCTCAGTTTCCGGTCGATCGACCTGCTCCGTCCCGCCATCGTTGAGCCAGTCCTCCCCCGAGTTCGCATTCCGACTCTTCTTCTGATTCATTGGGTTCTCCTTTTACTTCTGGTTCTCCCCCTGTCACCTTCACTATGTCTAGTCTAGGGCCTAACGCTAGCGGTACTCCCGGCACTAATGCCGGAACTACTACTAGCGGAACCGCCACAGGAACTACCTTGGCCGCACCCTTGTTACCGTACATCGCAGGCCTCAGCCTCCCCGATTTCAATCAGTTGATCAGTGACCCTATCCGCCACGATGTTGGTTGGCCTGCTATGCCAACCAAGCTCCCCTCCAACCTCCCTAAGTTTGAATGCCTTGCTGGAGAAGATCCAACCAACCATGTCCGATCTTTCCACATGTGGTGTTCCTCCAATTCCATTACCGATGATTCCATCCGTCTTCGGTTGTTCCAACGCATGCTTACAGGCGAAGCTTCCAAATGGTATGTTGACCAAGCCACCTCTTCCCATACCACCTTTGTGACCATTGCCCAAGCCTTTTTATCTTATTTCCAGCTCCCTCTCCGCTACGATACTGGTACGGAGCTTTTGACCTCTTTCAAGCAAACCTCTTCGACCCGCCTCTCCACTCATGTCCAGGAATGGCGAAGAAGACGGAGCTTATGTTGAGCTCCCCCTTTCAAAGATCGGGTGTATATGGACTGGTTCCTTCGCACTCTCTTAGCTCCCATTGGCAAAGATGTCGCCTCCCATTTCCCCCAAACCGAAGAAGCCGCCCTCCAAATAGCCTTGAAATATGACCTGATCTATGCGCAGTCTGGTTATCTTTATACCGTCCTTCCTGACCTCCCCAGGCCCGGAGGCGCTAACGCCCTGGGGGCATCTCATTCCGCCGACAGTATCATTGGAGCCCTTTCTCATCCGTATGCTCAACCTCCTATGGGCTATGGTCTCCCTCAGGGAGGGGCCAGCACCTCTAGCACTTTTCCCCCTCCAGGTAGCATGTACCCAGGATACGACATGCCTCATCCCTTTTCCCAACCTCCTGCTTACCTCAATGTTTCCCAACCTAACCATTACCCTTATCTACAGCCTGGTGCCCCATCTCCTCCAGCATATGTGCTTCCACCTCCCTTGCCTCCTCCAACCCCGCAACATCACCTACAGCCCCCTCCAGGCCAAGTATTTGCACAACAGAGAGCGACTAATCCCCCTTCTTCTCAAAAAAGGCGGAGAGGCAATCCAAACCAATCTGCCCCTGGTACTCGTGGACCCAATCCTCGAGGTATTAACCCTAACACTGCTAACCAGCAACAGGGCACTCAGCCCAAGCCGGATAGGCCTCTTCGCACAAATAAGCCTTGTTCGTGTTGCGGTGTTTATGGTAATTACACCCACGATTGTCCCCTCTTACCACAGATGCGAAAGATGTGGGAGTCTCAAGCCACATTGCAAGGACAACATGCCTCCCCTCATGCTCCCCCTAATGTGGCCACTACTCAACCAACTGTGTTTACTGATCCTTTCCCTCAGCAAGGATTCATGGCTGCCCAACCACCTGAAGGACAAGTCGCCACTCAACCTTCCCCTTCTGGTTCCTCTGATTACCAGATCCTCATGATGAACTCTGATCCATCCCCAACCGTCGACCTTCACCTTCAAACTCGGTCTCACCAGTACCCCAAGCCTCCCGCTCAGTCTGCCCCCGAGTCCCCTTCTTCCGGTTCTACAGAGCCTCTTTCGACATCCAATGGCCCCTTACATATCCCTCAACCCAAATTTTAGGTTCATACCAAGATTCCTAAGGGACCATTACGTCGAAATGCTGCTTCTGGTCGAGCTGCTCATTCATATAGCATAGTAGATGATTTGGCGCAATCTCCTGCTGCCATTTCCACATTGGAACTCCTCTAGTCGTGCCCTTCCCAAAAGAAGGCTCTGCTATCTGCCGTGGGCGCTGTAGATCCTGCTGATGACCAAATGATTGTTTTCGACGCCCATCAATCAGAACATCCTCCTCTTCCTGCTTCCGTCGCCTTCCAAATCCCAGTCAAAATCCGGAATGCCAACATTTCTCGGTGTATAATTGATGAGGGGGCATCCACCTGTGTGATGTCTGCTTCGGTTTGGAAGCAACTCGGATCTCCTGACTTGGCCCCTTCCACGATCACCCTTCGAGCGTGGGACGACCACGCCTCCCAGCCCATTGGCCTTTTTCGTAATTGTCCTATCACCCTTGCCGGTAAGACTGTTTGCGTTGACGTCGAAGTCATCGACGCCCCTCTAGACTACAACATTCTATTGGGGCGAAGCTACACCTATGCCATGTCTGCTGTCCCATCCTCGGTTTTTCGCAAGATGTCTTTTCCTCACAATGGAAAGATAGTCACCATCGACCAGTTGACTTATCATGAGCCAAAGTCTCAGACCTCCCCTGAGACGACCATCTCTTTTGTAGCCAATAAGCAAACCATCGATTCCTTGACCAGTGTCTCTCCCGGCATCTATAAAGACTCCTCTTTGCTTGGAACTTTTCCTGGTCTCCCTCCTCCTCCTATCTCTGATCCCAGCTTATCGAATGTTTGCATGATGCAATCATCTCGGGCTGCCCTTAAGCGACCCGCCTCGGCTAGTCAGCAACCTCAGACGCAACCTCGCCCACCGCAACCCGCTCCTAGCCCTTCATCTCCGCCAGCCGGACCTCCTCCTTCTGGCCCTTCTCCTACAGCTAGTATCCCTGAACCCCTTTATCCCCCTGGATCGGTTCCCCCAGGCCTTAACCATCTCAGAGCCGTCCCTCCTGGTCATTATCCCGCTGGTCAGATAGCGTTCCTAGCTCCCCCTCCCGGAGTCTATTCGGTCCCCGTCATGGCCACCCTCTCTCTCCCTAACCTGACCCTGGGTATACCCGTCTGGTACCTTGACCCTCCAGCCGCTACCCCTCCTGGTCACCCCAAACCCTATCTTGCTTTGACACCGGTTCAACCGGTCCCCCTTGCTTCCTCCGTTGCTACCATGCCCCCTGCACCTCCCCAGGACCCTACCCCTGTGGTGACAGCTCCAGGAAAGAAAGGCAAAGCTCGCAAGGGGGCATCCAAAGACAAGGTCAACCCGACTGACCCGGTTCCTCCTCTGCCCGCAAAGCCTTGCGCCTTGTGTGATGTCGTCGGTCACACCACCCATACTTGTCCTGAATTGCCCCACATTCAACCCATGGTTATAGTCGCATTCCCTGAGTCTACGGTCCCTGACCCCTCTCTCCCGTCTTCGTCCGTAACCAAGAACCCAAAAAATATTCGCACCAGCAAACCCTGTGCTTTGTGCGGTGTCCATGGCCATTATTCCCACCATTTTCCTCACTTGACGCATTACCACGCCTCTTTAGAAGTAGTTCGAGAGTATGAGGTTGAACAAAATCAGTCTGCCTCTCCCATACTTGCGCAGTATGCTTCAAGACAGCTCAAGGATCCCCCCGCTCCCATTGACACCCCCCCCCCTGATGTCCAGATGACGGAGTCTACTACCACCATCCTCTACCTATCATCCTCTGCGAAACCCTTGGAGCACATTCCCCTTGAATCCTCCCCTGTTGTTTCGCTTGACCCCCCTTCAGCGACCACCCTGGGCTCCCCATCTTTTAACCATTTGTTTCCCTGTTTTTCTGTCATTCCCCATGACGATCCGTATGCGAGCCTTTTCCCCCCTACGGATGATTTAGGTACCTTTGCCGCGTCATGTGGTGTCTTTTCCACCTTTGACCCCCTCTTTTCCGTTCATACACGAGATAACTCCACCCATATCTCTGTTGACCTCTGCAGCCCGAGTCCCCGCTATATCTCCTATAGCCCTCATATACCACCCTCTAGTTTGTATATGAGTGATAGCCATCCTTCTCATTGCACTCCCTCCCGCAGTTGCCGCTCGATGTCTTCTGTACACTCACGCTGCCGTCATTGTCCCTCCTCCCCCCATTTTTTGTCTTGTAACACTATTCCGCAGGACCTCCCGTCCTCACCCTATATCGGTTACGCCGATGGTGCAAGTCGTTACTCCCGGAATCTAGCCTCGGCAGGTTGGGCCATTTTCACCCCCTTGCATGCCCTTGTTCTCTCCAACGGGGTATGCATTGGTCCTGCCACCAATAATCAGGCCGAATATGATGCAGTGCGTGGTCTCTTAGTCTATGCCCTCTCTCATCGCATCCTCCATCTGCATGTTCATTTAGATTCCCTACTTCTTGTAATGCAACTAAATGGTGTCTATCATGTGCATAATCATGTGCTGTTTAGACGATATTTACGAGTGAAACTCTTGATACGTTAGTTTAAAACCATAACTTTTACCCATGTACCTCAAGAACAGAATCACTATGTAGATATCATTGCAAACCATGTTCTAGATTGGCATTTATCCCACACATTTTATACAAGACAATAACATTCATAATCCTTAAACAAGATGCATATCCATAATATGTGTCGCAAAACATGTGTTTAGAGTCCATCTACTCTGATACATCTGACATGCCCATAGCATGTTACAAAAAACTCAAAACTGGGGGCACCACCTGCCCCTACATACACACTAGGGGGCACCACCTGCCCCACACCTAATCACTATCTGGCGGATCCCGAGCCAATGGCCCTACTCCTGTAGCCTGTAGATCCCATATCCCCTGACCGGCCATCGCCATGCGCCGCATGACACCTCGCCATTCTGAGGGTAGACCAATACATGGCTCTATGTACTGGTCGTCTAAGTCTTGCCACCTGCGCTTTGACACTCCGGTCAGCAACCTCTCGCATCTACGGTGGATGTCCTCTAGAAGAGCGGCCGCATCCTCATTATGCGCTGCTCTCGACCCACTCGGACCTGCAACTCCAGATGCTGTCGGTCGTCCCATATATCTGGCCGGTTTTACCGGAGCTATATCTGCATACCAAAAGTACATGAATCAGTACCCTATCTACTATTCACTAACTTTAACATACCCAAAAAAAGAATAGTTACTTATCACCTACCATCGGGTTCCCATACTCGACCAGGCGGAAGTGGTAGGTCTGGATCCCCACAATAACTCATCCCACTATAGGGATAGTCATCTATGTATAACGACATCTGATCCCAATGGGCAAAGAACTCAGGTCGAAACACTCGTCCGACCGCCCCTCCTCCTCCTCTGCACAGTATCCGCCCCCAACGGCGCATCCTGGGCTCTCTAGGGCCCCCATCTAGGAGCTGTATACGAGGTCGTAAGGTCAGGATATTCTCAAAAAAGAAGGAACACAATAAAGTCCCATACGAGCAATCATGGTTCACTTGCCGCTTGCAAAGCGAAAACTATCGTTTTAACGACACCAACATCATTTGGGCCCACCCATAGTAGGTCCCACTCAACACACTCTCTACAATCATCATCTGCCCCCCAGTTATGTGATGGAATTCTTGGTTGCCCAGGATTTGCAGCACCACTGCGGCCACTGCTCGGGTCTCCAGTCTCTCTAGGTCCCCGATCGATATCTGTGTCCCTTTGACTTGGAGACCCGGTCGACAATGCCGCTCCACAAACTCCATGATGTTTCACCCCTGCGGTAACAATGGCTGCGTATTTCCCACCATCCCAAGTGGTGGGAGGCCTGTCAGAAAATACACATCCTGGACTGTCAGTTCAATCCTGTGCCCTTGCACTACAAATACCTCATGCTCTGGATCCCAATAACTGATAATCCGGGCCAACAAGGGCTCTCCATCTCTCATCAAAGGGTTCTCCAAAAACTTCAGAACCCCAAACCTGGCCAACACACGATGGACACCCTGATCTGTCTGGATCTCTGCCCGTAATGTACCCAGGTCTCTCTCTCTCCAGTTCACCCATATATCTACCATATCTGCACAAAAACACCATCTTTGTCAGCCTACAGATAGGGAATACTGTAACCAAACAGAAAAACCCAACTCTCAGCCATCAAACAGCACTAAAACCCCCTCATCTTCCAAGTCACACTTTTATGCCAAATCCTGAGACAGGTCACACCTTTTTGCCCAAAACCTGCGTCCCAGGTCACAGATTTTGGCACAAAAAGTGCGACCCAGCCGAAAATATGCAAGGGGGTCTGTTCCTGAGATTCTGGGCCCTAGTCTGAACGTTCAATCCATCAAAATGAAAGAGTAAGTTTAGGCCTCTTACCTGCAACTGGTGGATCTTGATTCCATCGGTCGGTTTGTCCGCTACACTCGCCGCAAGATTTAGGGCCTTCTCTCATCTCTACATTCACCACAGCAACACTAGCAAATGAGTGGATTTGGAGGGAAAACTGCCTTATTAAAAGAGAACCCTTGTTTCTTCTTTCGCCTGCTGCAACCATACCGTAGCTCCGTTTGACAAACCGTCTACACCGTTGGAAAGCTCTCACCGAGCTCTCAAATGGGTATCTGTTAGTTTTTTGTGATTTGATACTTCACTAGGACATATTTTTTCCAAGATGGGTCACTTCACCTCTCCTTCAAATCACATTTCTGCACTTACGACACTTGTACTTGGGGCACCATTTTTCCTCCTTACTTGTCTTTGTTCGTGTCGATTTTAGTCGTGAGTTACCATCTTATACTCATGTTTTCATGGTCCCCCATTGGACCTTTACTGTGTGGCAGCACCATCAAGTCGCCCTTGTTTAGAGCATCCGAGTGGAGTCATCATCGCATTCATGGAGTCTATCCTGCGTCTCTTTTTACCCCGCTATAGTCCTCCATCCTTCATTGCTTGGTCTCTCCCTTGTGTCGCACATTATGGCCTCCAGTCCCACTGTCCCTTATCCCTGATGATATTGTGTTAGTCGCTGCCATGTCATTCATGCCATTTATGCTCTAGCAAGGGAAGTCGTCCATTCGCTACTCAGTCCCCTCCATTCCACCATCATCATTGGTATTAGTTTGTCCGTCGCTCTACTATTTTCTCTCATGCCTTAGTTGGGGATCTCTCATTTCTTCACCCATGGCGGACCTCCTTCTGTCGACATTAGCTCATTCATTCCAGAAGACAGGTCTAGAGGGCAGTGTACCTTGGTTCCAGCTTCCACTCTTGTTCAGTGCCTCGGATCAGGCAAATGGATTTCTCATTACCCTTTGACTTGATTGTTTCTCAGCTCCAGCTCCTTTCAGCATGATCGAGATCCGTATGCTTGATGGTCCAGTGATGCAGCAAAAACTATTGGTGATGCCCGGGTGTGTGTGAGATGTCTCAGCCCTCATGAGGGGGTGGCCCTGCAGGTAGCCCCCCACATGCCCGGATGACCTCTTCATTGCAGCCTTCGATGCAGCTCCATATATTTGATGATGTCGGCCTGAGCCGCTTGCAGCGCCTCTTTGATTTTCATGTATCAGTCAGATTTTGTGAGCCCTTCCCCGCTTGTAGGGGGCATTTAGGTTGTACTTGTATCTCATGTACTCAGATATTATTGTATCAGTCCTAGCTGTTATCCCAGGCACAACATGTATATGGGATCTCTCATTGTATTTCTATCTGGCTCATGTTTATGCCGACTGTACTTTATGGTTTGGTCCCTTGTTTACTGGACACACTATTCTTTTGTACTTTGTCTTGGAAGGCATAGGTATGCCTCCCCCGCCACCTTTAGCACAGGTACCCTCTCATAAAAAGAGACTTGTTGCACCTGTAAGTCTTGTCTCCTCAGGGTCTAGTTCTTCAACACATTATTCTACCTCACATTTCTCTCTTTGACTTCCATTTTGTAGTCTGGTGATTGAGTTCTTACAACGTACTTCGGTCATACGATTTGCTCCTAACACTCGCACGCTGGGGGGCAATCTGTTACACCATTTTTTGGTCATCTAACCTCTTATCATTAGATGGACCCAAGTACACCATGTAAGACCAATTTTACCCTAAGTAAAATTGCTTTCACTATGTAAAATAACTTAATAAAACATATTTATTAGGTTGTTTATGGTCTAAACAGGAAACCCCAAAAGGAAATATTAAACAAACCTATATTTGTTTGATTTTCCTGGTCATGTTTAACCAAAAACAAAGAAATTAATTAGATAAATCTTTATTTATCTTATTATTTTCTAGGAATAATTATTTAAATCTTATTTAAATAATATTCCTTGTTAAATATGACTAAATCACCCATAAATAATTAAATAAATCATTATTTGTTTGATTATCCTTCAACCACTTCCTTAAAATGATAAATAAATCATTTATTTATTTATTATTCACAAATAAAGGGATTTGACCCAAGTCAAATACCTTTTCCCTCCAACAAATATAATAAAATATTCCATAAAAGGTGGATCTAGATTTGGTTAATGTTATGTTAATCATGCACCAAGATCTAGAATGACCCAATATTTTGTTATAAATAGGAGGTTTTTTCCTATCATTCTTCACCTTTTGTTGCCTATTAGATCACTCTGGATCTATACACTTGGTCACATTCTACATTATTTTCTGTGTGAGCTCCCTTTGAGTTCTATCTTTGTCTGGGTTTTCTACACCAACAAGAGAGAGAGATTCTAGATTTGAAGTGCTGAGGACTTCCAAGAATCCATCCCATTGAGGAGAATTGGATACACCTTCTTTTTTTCCTCCCAGGTGCCCTTAATACAAAAATTCTTTCAAAAAACATTGTTCTTGTCTTGTCTATTGGATGTATGGAGCAAACTCTTGATTTTACTGCTTAATGTCTTTCCATGCATAAATCTGGTTTTTTGCAGCACTTGTCTTGATCAACTAACTGCAGATTTGAAGATGTTAGCAGCCACATTTGATGTTAGGGCTATAAGTTATGCGTAGCTAAAGTGGTGTTTTTTCGTACGCTTCGACAAAAGATTCATACTAACACTAGGATCTAGCCCTCCTAAATCCAGAGAGGGATCTCTCTATAAGTGCAAAGATTGATTTATCTTTAAGGCTTTTATGTGTGATATTAGGCTAGCTATTAAGAACAGGGGTTTTTGTTTGGTTTTGGATGGTTGAGCATGATTTTTAGTTGAGTGGAAAGTCCTAAAATGAAAGAGTTTCAAAGGTGGGAAGTTGCAAGAAATCATAACAAGCTTTGGCTGATAGGATATATATAACGTTTGTTTTTAGTCCATTGGGCTATGGAGTCATAAAAGGGTTTAATTGTGCAACAATTTCAAGAGTGGTCCAAGGGGGAAAGTTATATATATCACAAGATCTATTAGATAAAATGATGGAATGGAACAATAAAAGTGTTGAAGGGGTGGAAAAAGACAATAATTTCAACTAGGATTTATCAGTCTTTCCAAACAAGAAAATCCTTTTAAGTAACTGTTTAAAACCAACCAAACGACAGGGCTAACCATAGAATTCTTTGGACAAGTTCGTATTAAAGATAACTCATTAGACAAACAATCCATTAATCCATATAATTACTTTTAGAAGGGATGAAAACAGATAAGAAAAACAAAGTGCAGCCTAAGATCAAATAAGATACTTTTAAATCTAAACTGCTTTCAGCATACTCTTAGGGAAACTTTCAGAATTACCTTTGAAGAAAGAACTAGAAGACATGGAAAACCATAAACTTTCCTAGTCTAACTCTACTGAGAAAATAATGAAAATAAAATTCAAGAACTTCCTTTCAAGCTTTGCACATCAAGACAGGGACAAACCAAAATTCCTTGATAATGTTTCCACTTAACTTGGGTCATTCTTAAACACACAATTTTGAGGAAAACATTGAGATAAAGCTTATCAGTCAGAGAAGGGTACTGTAAACAGTAAATCCTAACTCTATGCTTGCTATTCTTTATCAGAGAATAAATGGACAAAATGACATACATGAAAGGAAAAAAATAACATAGAAAGAACACTTCACCAGTGATATAGACCAGGATAACAAGAATCAACTTGTATATTGATGTCAATCCAGTTACATTCTTCAAGTCCAATGTTTCAGTTCAGCAATCATCTTCTCTTCTTAGCCTAACTTATTTGATTACAAATAGAGCTTCAAGAGCCTCTGAACACTATTTAAATGTATAAAGTTTCAAGCACAAGTATTACATCAAAGTTCTGCAACCAACCAACAACCAACCCTTTACAATGTGCTCCTCAAGAAGATTTTATAGGAAAATGAGGAGGTGGATGAGAAAAATATCTATAGGTTCAATTAATACAGTTTATTGCTTCTCGACCTTTGAGGGGCTCAATGGAGAAGATTATAGATATTTCCTCTGTATTAATTGGTTTACATTAAGTATTAAACTCGTTGGGAAGATTTGTTGACTTTAAGGCTCTTAGTTATCTTTGCAATAACTCTGTTGACAGTTTACAATAAGTTCCATTTGGCTGAATTAACTGTTCAGCTGTATTGAGGAAAATATCACTGACTGAGGCAATAACTATGCCTCCTTTGAATGCTTTGAGGTTGCAGGTGGATTTTGGTAGCTGAGAGGAATCAATTAGCCTCTGATGTGGAAGTGGAGGATTTCTCGGAATGTTAGATATTATTGTTTTTCTTTAAACAATTGTAATTTGTTTTAACTCTGTGTGTTAGGCTTAATTAGGCCTAATTTATGTCTCTGTTCTTCAACTGTGTTTTATTGAATGGATTAGGAATTTAAATAGTTGATTTGGGCCGTAATCCCTCAAAAATGCGTTTAACAATCTTCAAACATGATTTTTCTTTGATTTCATGTTGTTCCACTGATACTCTTCGTTTGATTTAGCTTTGTTGTGTCTTGTTGATGTGCAGGTGTGCAGAGGGTTTTAAAATGGCATCAGTGCTCATGAGGGACTGAAGGAATATGGTGTTGAACCCTGTGGAATGACATCCTTGAACGAATAAAGGTCTTGGGGATCGTCATCCCCAGCCTTCAAATTTATTTTTAAAATAATGGAAACAACCATTAAAACCTGCACAAACAAGAAAAGTTAAGAAAATCCTACATATTTGGGTTTAAACTGCTTTGGAGGCTGGGGTTAGATCGTGGCCATTGGATGAAAGCATCCAACGACGAGGATTAATTTTCCGAGGTTGAAAGGGAGGCGGTGGGATAAACGGTGCAAGAGATTAAGACGGGGTTGTTGATCTGAAAAGATCAATGGTTGATATGGATTGAGGAAATATAAGGTAAATGGGGTCATATACTTGTGGTATGAGAGAAATTACAAAGAAAATAGGTGAAAAACCCTTTGGTGGAGAAAAAAGGTTAAAATGAAATTCGGGGTTTCCGGAAGGATTCTAGGCCATCGGATGAGATCGGCCTCAGATATCAATGGCTAAGGTTGATCGACGAAGTCCCTTGGAGGATGGGCGGAGGGCGATTAAAAAGGCGAGATTCAATGTGGGCCGTTGATCTGCAGAGATCAACGGCGGAGAATAAATGTGACAGAATGCAATATAAATGGGGTAAAATGGTTTTAGCTATAGAAACCAATGTTTTGACACTGCAAAATGGAGGAAGGGAGGTTTTAACTTTTCGAACACAATATGTGTTATTGGCTGACACGTGGCCTTTTAAAACTGCCCATATTGCGTAACTTTGGAGAATTAACTTTTGGGCTAAAAAATCACGCGAAACTGTGCATCTGCTGCCAGATCTAGGGTCTTAGATTGGACAGTCGTGGAGATAGTGCGATGGAGGATAGATGCGTGGGTGATAAGATGTGGGGCAAAGTCTAAGCTGTTTTAATCTGGACCGTCAGATCTGGGAATGAACGGCGGAGATTTAATCTGGGGAAAGGTAGGACCCAAAGGAATTGGGCCCATTAGGTTTATTATGGACCATTGGATGAAAGAGATCAACGGAGGAGATTTAATCTCGGGTTTAAATGAATAAAATATGAGGTGAGGGGTTGGGCGGAGAAAGGGCCAATGCGGGCCGTTGATCTGCAGAGATTGGTCGAAAAAAATTACATAGCGGGGTTTGTATGAAATTAAACAAAGGTTGAGGGCTCATTTGGACCATCGGATTTAGAAGAATGGACGGCCCAGATGCAATCGAAAGATTTGCGATCAGAGAAGGAGAGAGGGAAGGGCGCCGATGCGATTATATGTGGACCATTGATCTAAGGGTTAGATCGACGACGGGGAAAGAATCGGAGGTCCAAAGGTGGAGGTATTGGTCTTTGGGGAAGAACAACGTGGGCTACCGGATCTGGGTATGGCAGAACAGATCGACGGCTGAGAATCCATCGAGAGGTTGCCAATCAGGAGGGGGCAATAAAATGTTTAAACGCGCCCAATGAAATCTCTGATTCGAGATTGCGCAGGTCATTGATTGGTTTCATATCAACGGTTGGGAATGACTTCAACCAATGAACCGGCGGGTCACGTTATAATATGAAAAATGGGTCTTTTAATAAAATACAAAGGGAAATCCGCATCGGGGAGGGTTTTTTATGAGGTTTTAGCACCCGATTGCGGGGATTTTGGTTTTGTGAAGAGGCAAAGAGATCGGGGAATATAAATAAAAGGAGCCAATCAGATCGGAAGTTTTATGTAACAAAAAGACATGCGCCCGTCAAAAGTTCCAATTGCGATAAGCGCTTCGGGACTTTAACTCTTGGTCCTGGGCATGGGTATATGGTGGGGAAGTGGTTTAAGTCTTAGCCCAAAGGGTCTTAGGCTTATAATGAAAATATGGGTTTTTTATGAGTTTTCAAGGATTTTCAAAGGATTTTGAGAGTTTCGGTAAGGTTTAAAAAGGATTTTTAAACCTTATTAAAGGGGTTTTTATGAAGGGAAGAAGGGAAAAGAGGAAAAATAGAGGAATTTCATGGGGAAAAAGGGGATAAAATGGAGGTTAATTTTGAGTGGAAGAAGGGGTAAAAATGAATGGAAGAATGGGTTTTTGCAGCAGTCTTTTCTTCAAGAAAACAACAGAATTTCAGAGTTTAAGAGGGAAACAACAGTGAAGATTAACTCAAGGAAAAGTTATCTTCATAAGACTTCAAGAACTAAAAAATTTGGCAATAAAACTTGTTTCTTGAAGGCTTCAAAAAATGATTTAGCCACCATTTGATATGACAAATTTTTATAGGTGGCTAACACCACGCTTTACGAATTTGATTGAGCATTGACATGCTCTCATCCTTAGCCCTCTTGGCCTTGTTGGATCCAAGAATCATTCCAACATTATGAAAAATAATAAAAGGAGATATATGGGTAGACAAATATTTCAAACCATATTATCCCAATAGTAGCCACCGGAGTAAGGCCCTTTGCTGCCATCCTCCATCTCCTCCATGTAAGATGGATAAGCCAAACTCCCCCAAAAGAAACCAAAGAAACAAGAGATCTTGCTGCTTTCTCTCCTACTCATGTGCATCATGGAGTAAAAACATACTGATAGACATGTGGAATGTCACATCAGCCCAATACAAGAAAACACCATCAATACACATCATGAGAGCATCATGCCAAGTTCTACCCAATACAAAACAAATAGACATAGGAGATGTCATGTGGTGGCCAAACTCTCTCAAGGGAACCCAAAATGAACATGCCTTATTTTGCTGCATTCTATCATTGATACATAAGGTGTGAATCAGAAAAATATAAGATATTGGGTGGTAACCATACTCACCCAAGAGCAGCCAGTGTAGCCATGCCTCCTTCTTCATTTCATAAGTGTTTTTCAAGGCATGGATCAAATAAATAGGAGCCTTTGGGTAGTGAAAAAATTCTCCCAAGAGAAACCAACGTAACCAAGCTTTCTGGCCCATGTCATATATTTGCAAGTGGTCATGCAACCCCTTGGTTATCCTCCTCACCCACTCATCCCAGTGTGGATGATGAATGATGTACTGCATAATCATGGTATCCTCCCTTTGTAGAATACCATCCTCCCCAAACTGATGAAGAACTTTGCACTTCATGAGATGTTGAAGTGCACCGCCAATGAGATCTCTCAAGGAGATTCTCCTTTCACCAAAGGCCCTCCAAAAACAATGAATTTTTGGATCTACTGCAGGTAGAAATTTCTCTTTGAGCAGTGAGATGCTCATTGAGAAAGTGTCATCTAGAAAGGAGAAAATATTTCTCATCTCAAGATGTCTACCATTTATCATCTTTACCTCCATTGCTTCATGAGTGAAGCTACCTTCAGAATGCTCCAAGAATGATGGGGCCTCTTCATTTTAACAGCTACTAAGTGAAAATGTTGTAGATCTGCATGTTAATACATGTGTTGTCTCAAAGCAAGGCACAATACTGATCTCATACCAATTATTGTACATAGGATCATGCTCATCCCATTTTCTGAAACTCTACACTTCAACTCAAAGGGTTGAATGTAGCTCAACAATGATGAACTGGGATATTTCTTAATCTCCTCCTTGATTAGATCAAGGATCCTTTGTGCTATGATATGTTGCTGCTTCAAATCAGCATTGTGTTCTAACCATTGGTTATGCATTGGCCCTGATGGCATGTCTCATAAGTGTCAATAATATCTACTAAAACAATATGTGATGAAAGTTCATGCATACCGTGGATCAACTGATGTGTGGGAATCTATTTCCAGAACACAAGAGTTCCTCCAATTGGGACAATAGTGTCTCCAACAACTGGTAAGAGTGATGGCTACTTTCCTCAAAGTGTACCAGCGTTGAAATCTTCCTCCTCTTCCTCATGCATCTCCTGGATCATGCATGGAACTCTATGTGTCAAGAGCTCAAGAATATCTTGCAAGGTTGCAAGTGTCTCTTCTACGGATGCAAGTACTTCTACAGCTGGTGGTGAATGTAGTGACTTCTTGTCTAGAGTGACAAGATTGACATCCTCCTTTGTTTCCTTAGGAAATGTCTCTTTGTGACACATCTCTAGTTTTCTCACATCAAAATTCTTCCTCAACTTGTGAAAGAAATCTGAATATTTAGTCACCTTTGCATGCTTCATGTGACCAAACCACCAGTAATTGGATTCACCTAAAAGATGAAGTGCTGAAATTTGGACAACCTCTTCTTCAGCTACATGATGTAGCCTAAAAAATGCATCTATCTCTTTCCTCCAAGCCTTAACAGTGCTTGAGGAAGATCCATCAAATGTAGGAAAATTGAATCTATTGTGCCTCTTCCTTCTATTGCTGCTATAGGATCCTCTTTCTTCTTTGATTTGGAAGAATTCTTGGAGAGTTATACTATTGTTGGGGACCTTGTTTTTGGAAAACCTTGTTTTGAACGGCCAGATTTTGGGGTTGCGGAAAATGGACACATGGCATCCGCAACCAAGTCGCAACCACACCAAACGGCGGAGCTACTAAAGTTGCGAAGGAACAGGCACATAGCGGAAGATACTAGATGCACAGGTACAGATAAGAAGAAGATACACTAGAAGAACGCAAGCAGAAAAAACAGATAAGCAGAGAAAAGCTAGAAGCAGCTGTAGAAGGATATACAAAGAACTAACAGTTGCGACAGCGGGAGAATAAACAACAGTCACCCGGATGGAAGAGGGGATGATGATTGCGTGGCAGAAGAAAGGAGAGAGCGACTGACGGAGAGAAAGCGCAGGCTGCAACAGGAGCCCAGATTCTGGATGAGGTCTCTGTAGTTCTTATAAGGGTCTATTGATGTACATCTCTGTTCCGTGAAGCCTATGCTTCAGACTTGTAAGCTAGTACAAAGCTATGTAAACTGTGAATTTGGACAAGAGCTTAATACAATTGAAGGTTGTTGTCTATTGGGGTGATTCACATGCATGTGTATTGGTTGTGATGTTTCAAAATTTTAATTGCTTACTACCTGTATGCTTTATGGATGATGTTGCGTATATGATTCTATTTATGTGATCTAAATGCTAATAAGAATGAGTTGCAGATCCTTCCCTCGCCATTGGTCTATTCCCCTTCTGCATGTAGTCGCGGCACGCCTCGGGTGAGACTCTCTACTCTTCGGAGTAGGGTGATAATGCCAGCGTAATCCTAGACTACAACGGATTCCTTTGTTGGCCACAACTCCCGAACCTAGGTCTTGCCCGCGAGACCTGATCACCCGCCAACAATTTTTCCGTTGTCGGGACCTACATGATATGAGGGTACTTAGACCATGGTATCGTGGATCTTTGAAGGGGAGATACGGCGATGGTGGGATAATCACGTGGACCACTTTATCACTTAGCAAGCGGGCGTGACTAAGAAAGGAGAGGCAGCGATCAGGGAACTCATCCTTTTCTCAGATTCAGCCGGTGATACGTACGAAATTTTCTGGGGAAGGTTCCCTACCGACCTTTACAATTGGTTGCGGAGATTACAAGCGACGGTGCCTCGAGAGGGCTTGCGGAAGATAAACCGCAGGTGGGCGCACGAAGATCTGGTGGCGCTGCATCGGTAGAACACCGAACTAACCCGCGCGGTGGATTTCTGGGTAAGGACCACATTGGAAGGATACACTGTGGAGTTTTCTGTTCAGTGTTATCAATATTTCTCTAAGGCCGAGGTTGTCTTCCACTCAGGGCTAAGAGGGAAGCTGCTTAAGGAGATTCCGCTGTGGATTAAAGCTCTGATGGTGGATGAAGGGTTGATTGAATTCCACAAAACGAGTATGGAAGCGTAAACCACCCGTGCTGGGGGAAGGGTTGAGGGGACCGATGCCATGTAGAAGGTGACGCGGGGAGTGGGGATGGATGCTGAGGCTGCAAGGACGTTGAGGGAGCGACGTGCGCATCGACGGGCACAGATCCCCGATAGGTGGTGAAGAAGGGTGATGCGAGATTTGAAGAGACGGGAGATCGAGAGGAAAAATCAGAAGGAGGCGCCTCAGAGGATAAGGATTATGGACGCGGTACCCAGGGACGAGAAGGGACTGCTGTGGAAGTACGATGGGTGCATGGGAGCCCCGCCGAGTGAGCAAGGGAACTGGTGACTGACGAAGATGGTGAAGGTATGCAGCCTGAGGAAAGTTCCGATGTTGAATGGTACGTGGTAATGCAGCAGCTGTTTCAAGAACGGACGACGCTCAGTCTTCTAGGCTACCATACTCCCCCCAATCTGCATGGCCAGGATCCCTGCCTTCCCCTGGTACTTTATCAACCTTTAAGTAATATTTTTGTTAAATTTCAAGCATTGAGTCGATTGCACAGTAGTTCAGTGTCGTCAGTGACACCTGTTAGTAGCAGCAGCACTAGTAGTATTGCATTCCTGAGGGGAACAGTCGCGCAAGCAGGACCCGGAGGATTTATCCTGGTCAACCCACCGCAAGCAACCATGGCTAGGTCTTTCACCCGGTATCCCGAGTTCTCGGGCCGAGGTAATGATGATGTAGAGCAACACTGGTATCTATGCGAAGCCATTTGGAGGGCTCGGCAGACGCCGGACGTAGGTAAACTAATAGAGTTCCAAACCACCTTCAGAGAGAGGGCTCTGCGATGGTTTATCAAGTGGTCTGAGGCCCACCCGAATCCCGTCATTGTGGACATAAAGTGGGATTTTTCCCGGGAATTTAAGCTTCCCCAGACGGACCAACAGGGCCTGTCCGAACTCTGGGAAATTAAACAGAAGGAAGGAGAAACCGCATGGGAGCTAATGCGGTGATTCAAGGAAGCGATCGGGAAACTCAGTTACTCGATCGATCCGAACCATCAGAGGGATTGGTTCATCAAGGCTTTGCTTCCCTTGACGCGAACCCCCCTCACCCAGCAAAAGATTGACAATCTGCAGGATGCTTTGGAGCAGGCGATGAAGATCGAGGCCATGGTGGGCTACCCTCAGGAATATCGGGGAGGGACGGCCCCGCAGGATCCCTCCTTGGTGGGATTGCAACATCAGATAGCCAGTTTGACTGAAAAGCTCAAGGAGATACATCCAGGCAGACCAGCCAGGCCAAACGTTTGGTGCACTCACTGCCTGGTCGAAGGCCACGTCACAATTGAGTGTCCTTGGTTGCGTGGTGCGGGGGTGGGACCCTCAGTCACGGAAATTCAAGGAGGGCCACCTGCGGGGGGCGGTGCGGCGCTGAGTTCGTAGAGGGTATTCCAGCCGCAACATCCCTACACGGGGTTCCCCTCCCAACTCAACCCAGCTGCCACGGAGTACTGTGAAATTTGCCGGACTGTGGGACATCCACCTCGGATGTGCCCGATTCTACAAAAGTATTCCAACGTACCAAAAAACGTATATTGTGAGTTCTGCGCTTCCACAACTCACAACACTGAGCAATTCCAAGCTCTTGACGCACTTGCGGACCGGCTGGACCGACCCTCCTACAGGGTGAATGAAGCCCCTAGAGGAAGAGGGGGTGGGGCGCGGGGAGGCCGCGCTGGGGGCCGCGGGCCGGTGAAATGCTATAACTGTGACCAGGAGGGCCATGTGGCTCGTGAATGTCCCCTCCCTCGCCGTCCATGGTGTTCGCAGTGCCGCGTAAACACCCATGCAACAGAGGACTGTCCGGAGCTCATCAAAAAATGGGAAGAACGTGCACGGCAGAGGGGCACGAACTTGGTAAATGCCGAGCCGCGCGTAGATGCGACTCCGACCTTGCAGAACGTCGCTATCGTGACAAGGGGCGGTAAGAAAATGGGGGAGGATGCTCACATAAAGGAGTCGGCACAGGTTGTCAGGCCAGCGTCCCCGCAGCAGGTAATCAGACCCGAGGCACAGAAGAATATTTTCAGGAGGCGGTTGAGGCATTTTCTCAGTTACGCGACTCGGGAGGCCTGGAAGCATCTCTGCCGACAGACCCTGGACCACAGCACACCCAAGGAACCCAGATTGCTGAATGGCTCCAGCTATTCCTCAGGATTGTTGACAATACAGCTTTGCAGTAGCAGCTCAAAGATGCTCTGGAAGGAGCACTGCAGGGGAGGACAGGATTGGGGGAACCGGTGGATATGGCCCCCCAGTCGGTGCAGCGCATCAAGCGGAATAAGCAACAGACGGGTAAAGAGTTCCGGATTAACACGCAGGTTGGGGGATTCCAAATCAGTGACACCATGCTTGATTTGGGATTTGACGTTAACATCCTGCCGCGCAAGACATGGGAGGCTCTCGGAAAGCCACGGCTGGCCTACTTGCCCATCCAACTCAGGATGGCTAACCAGTACTGCATTCTGCCAATTGGCTGACTCGAAGGAGTTGAGGTCGACATTGCGGGGGTTAGGACGTACACTGATTTTGAGGTTATTGATATTATGGGAGACAAGGATCCATACCCCGCCTTGTTTGGGATCGATTGGGCTTTCGAGAATTATGCTATCATCGACCTCAAAAAGGAGCTGATGATCTTCAAAGATGGGGAGGTCCGGGTCACTCAGCCTCTCGACCCCTATCAAGGGCCGAGTTATACCGAGATGGTGGATAACCGAGAGGATGCTCAGAAGATGGACCACCTCTTTCAGATGACTGCAGGGAAACGAGAAGACTACATTAACCCGACCGCGACTGGTTCTGTGAGTTGGCGGAGTGTCCAAAGCTCGAAGCTGGGATCCGAACTCGCATGGGAAGACTGGCAGCAGGGGGGATACGAGACTAGCACGCGAAGATGTGCTCATATTGGCCGCGTCAATTGGATTGGTGTGGAGTTCAGAGACTACCCGACCCTATCGAACATGCAAGCTGTCAATACCTTTATTACTAGGGTTGAGGACAGGGTGCTGGAAGGGAGCATAATACCCCTTCTGGACGTCGCGCTACAGTCGACAGCAGCCCGGTGGTGGAAAAATCACCGCGGCACCTTGGCGCGGTGGAGTAGTGTGGCGGATGCGTTGCGGGCACGGTTTAAAGAAGATGAAGGCCCTCGAAGCAAGTGGCGGTATTCGGGACTTTCCAGTCCATAGGACCATTTTCAAACCTGTGAGGAGCAGTGGCGGTGTATAGGATACCCAGAAGAGCTGTGGGTTCATCGGTTTGTCCACACTTTAGACACCATCCCCCATGCATGGAATTTGGAATAAGAACGGAAACGTGGGACTAGCTCTTGGATGGAGGTCGCGCGCAAATTTGCGCAGTGCTTCTCTTTCACGGGAGACACCGAGCTGGAATCTCAGGCATTGCACGCTATCAGGGTGGTACTATTTTTCTGTGATCCGCAGATCGACGGCTGCATGTTTCCCGTCCTTCCTAAGGATGCGTGAGAGTTGGTGTGCCAAAGGATTGACGGCGACCCCGAGAATGATGGGCTGGAGGACCTGAGGCACCTGTATTTCGAAGAGAAGGAAGGCGAGCGGAATATTGACGAAGAACCGGCCATGGAAGGGGTCCACTTACGGCCGCTGAAGACAAAGAAGCTCAACATTGGTACGGTAGAGATGCCTAAGTTGGCAACGGTGGGCGATTACTGGGACGAGGAGACAACCAAGGAGATTTTCAGCCTCCTCCAGGAATATGAGGACTTGTTCCCTTCATCGGTAGCTGACCTAAAGGGCATCAAAGGCGACCTTGGCGAAATGCGCATCGTGCTGAAACCGGGGGCCAGGCCGGTGAAGCACCGACCTTACGAGTTGAACCCGCGGGTTAAGGAGAAGGTTAAGGCGGAAATCGATAAGATGCTAGCTGCGGGTCTAATCTTTCCAGTGGAGGAAGCACAGTGGGTGAGCCCCATCGTCATCTAGAATAAGAAGGAAAAGGCGAAGATACGTGTTTGTGTCGATTATCGCAGTCTGAACAATGCCTGCATTCATGATCCGTTTCCCACCCCTTTTAGTGACAAAGTGCTGGACCACGTTGCGGGGAACGAAGTATACTCTTTCACTGATGGATTTTCGAGCTACCATCAGGTGCGTATTGCGGAAGAAGATAAGTCAAAGACAACCTTCACTACTGAATGGGGGTCGTTCGCGTACCATGTCATGTCGTTCGGATTAAAGAACGCCCCGGCTGTGTTTTCCCGGATTGTCATCGCCGCCTTCCGGGAGTACATTCACAAGTTCCTGGAAGTCTACATGGACGACTGGACTATCTATAGTTTATTAAGGAAACATGCTACCTTGTTGCGGGTCATGTTTGATCGGTGTTGACAGCTGCAGATTTCCTTGAACTTAAAGAAATGTATTCTTGCTGTTCCATTCGGCACGTTGTTGGGACATGTGGTATGCAATCAGGGGGTCTGCGTCGACCCCGCCAAGGTTGCGGTGATCTTACACATGGAAGCCCCTAAGATGGTGAAACAGTTGCGAGCATTACTTGGGCACACGAAATACTATAGGAGATTTATCCGTAACTATGCCAAGATCACTACTCCGTTAGAACAACTTCTGCGGAAGTCCGCAGTCTTTCAATGGACGGAGGAGTGTCGGATAGCCCTGGACACCTTGAAGGAGAAGCTGGCATCAGCGCCCATTCTAGTGCATCCAGACTCGGATAAGCAATTCCATGTGCATATTAATGCTTCCAGTATTGCACTAGGGGCTGTCTTGGCACAACCCGGCGAGACAACAGTCGACCACCCGGTCTACTTCGCCAGCCGCAAGCTGTCGAATGCGGAGAAGAATTATACCACGACCGAGCGGGAGGGGCTGGCGATGGTCTACTCTCTTCAGAAGTTCCGCCACTATCTTCTGGGGGGCAAGTTCAAGTTCTTCATAGACCACTTTGCCCTGAAGTACCTGGTCAATAAGCCCGTTTTGGAGGGTCGGATTTGTCGTTGGCTTCTGCTGTTCCAAGAATTCACGTTTGAGGTAATCGTCAAGCCTGGGAGGTTGAATGTCGGGCCCGATCACCTATCCAGGATGGAGAAAGGGGAGAATGACGGCTCCCTCGATGATCAGCTACCCGATGCTGACCTTTTCTGAGTCGAAGCTGTACCAGATTACTTGGCTGATATTGCCGCCTATCTGACAACGGGGCAATGCCCTCAGGATTACACCTCGCTTCTGAAACGACATTTGGTCGTCCGTGCCGCTGACTACTAGTTGATCGCGGGGCAGCTATACAAACTGGGTCTTGATGAGGTTTTACGCCGATGCGTCCTTGACCACGAACGGGAAGCAGTAATGTGGGAATGTCACAGCGGTGTTGCGAGAGGGCATGTAGGTGTGAAACCTACCACGCGAAAGGTGCTCCAAGCTGGCCTGTGGTGGCCGAAAGTACATGCTGATTGTAAGGCCTATGTGAGGCGCTGCGATGTCTGCCAACAGACTGGAAGGCCCTCACACCGGGATGAGCTCCCGCTACATCCAGTGCAGGTGTTGCAGCTATTCGAGAAGTGGGCTGTGGATTTTGTGGGCCCCATAGCCGCAGTCGCCAGGCACTCCAAGGCCCGGTACATCATTACCACCATGGATTACCTCACCCAGTGGGCTGAGGCAGCGGCGGTACACGACTGCACAGCGGATACCGCTGCCCGGTTCATTTTTGAGCACATCATTTGTCGGTTTGGCTGCTTGCGAAGTTTAACCAGTGACCAGGGTACGCACTTTATTAATGATACTATCAAAACACTGCTGGACACCTTCATGGTTCAGCATCACAAGAGTAGCCCGTACCACCTGCAGGCTAATGGTACGGTGGAAGCCTTCAATAAGATTCTGGAGAAAGGCTTGACGAAGATTTTCAATGCCCAGCGTGATGATTGGGATGAGTGCCTATCAGCGGCCTTATGGGCCTATCGGACTACGGTGAAGCACTTGACCAATCAAACGCCCTTCCAGCTTGTGTACGGCCGGGAGGGTGTGATCCCCACCGAGTTTACTATACCAAGCCTGTTAATCGCCACGTCTCTGAAGTTCTCGGAAGAGGCCTCCCTCCAGGAGCGCCTCCATGAATTGCAAGAACTGGATGAGGCCCGCTTCCTGGCCGAATTCCACCAAAATATCCAGAAGGACCCGCAGAAAGCGTGGCACGACCGCCACATTAAGGACAAAACCTTCCAGGTTGGCGGCAAAGTTCTTTTATACGACAGCAGGTTCCAGAAGTTCCCAGGCAAGCTCCAGATGCACTGGTTGGGACCTTACTTTGTTGTCGAAATTCGCGACTCCAGAGCCGTTCGGTTGGCACAGCTAGATGGTACGGTTCTCCCTGGCTGGGTGAATGGCGCATGCCTGAAACCCTACCAGGAGTAATTACCTTTCATTTCTCATCAATAACTCTCGCACCTGAGAGCACCCGTAGAATAGCATAGTTGAATAACTCTCCTGCAACCGGGATGAGCGTAGGAGGTCTTTCTGTTCGTAGGTAGTGTGTCAATAACGCTCAGTTGCGGGATAAGCACCGCAACCGATTGTGGTCGGGGCGAAGCCTGTCCCGCGTGGCATCCTTGTAGGATCCGTACCCGCCTCCCTGTCAATCCAGCTCAGTCCACCCACGTAGTTGTGTTAGTCCGTAGGATCGCCTAGATCTGCGTCATTAATTACCATAATTGGCAGTAACTGCGCCGTCATCATTTGGCCATCACCCGTAGTAACCTTAGCTGTCGCGTCCACCCACTTCCCCATGCCACTGTCAGCAACTGTCACAACACTCATTGGCATGCGATTGATCGCACGATTATCGTAGAACGAATCTCAGCGGGCATTAACTCGTTAGGGGGTCTCATCAAATCCACTCGTGCCGAGTGCTGACATAACTTGCATGCACACCAAAAGCACAAGAATGCCGGACCCATTCGAATTAGCAATTGCCGCTGCACCAGAGCCG
Source organism: Pinus albicaulis (assembly GCA_034641835.2). Taxonomy (NCBI): domain Eukaryota; kingdom Viridiplantae; phylum Streptophyta; class Pinopsida; order Pinales; family Pinaceae; genus Pinus; species Pinus albicaulis. The sequence goes on along the minus strand of CM076583.1, from coordinate 1,020,871,414 downwards.
CTGAGTTCTCAGAATGCATTGCACCAGGAAAGACGCTCACGACTGATTCTACAGGTCTACCAACGCCGGGCCAAAATGCCGAAGGCCATCCCAGCAGTTATTGAACCAGAGCTTGATCCTCGCATTCACAAAACCGAGTCCCTTGTGGGCAAGTACGATAGTGCAGCCCTGATTGATGCCAACCTCTCAAATGCTGCTGAGTTTCTGTCCCTCCAGCGACAGACATACATGGAGCACTATTCTACTGCAGTTGGCAATCCCGCCAGCCGCTTGCGACCAAAATTCAGCAGCCTTCAGACCTCGTCCTTGATGAATTTGAGGAAGCTACTGGTCTTTGGCACCACAGGACCGGTTCTGCAGTGTACCCGGTTCCTCCTCAGCCGAATTGAGGTTGGGTCTCTGTGGCTGGCCTAGGAAATTCCTATTCATGCTGAGGATATTCATCGCCTCACAGGGCTCTCGCAGACAGGTGCAGACGTCTCAATGGCCTACCAGACCTCCTCCAAGTGCGCACGAAAGTCGGGCGATGCAGACCTGTATTCCAAATATGGCACTCGCAGGGGGGGAAAGGAGCCAAGATTGAACTCATTAACAAGCCCGATATTTGCTTCGCCTGTTACCTCATTTCCAACAAGACAATGAGGCATTACATGAAAGGCGAGTGCACTCTTGATACCATCTCTATTGTTGAGCATTGTGTCCAAGGCGCCAGACTGAATTGGTGTTCCTTCGTGTTGAAAGAGTTGTTCGCTGCGTGCAACTACCTTCATTTATGGCTACTTGATTATTGCTTTTGCCATGTGGAAATGGCACACCCCACACATTCGGTTCCCAGCAGAGATCCCCGAGGGCCAGCCCCTCACGATGAAATTCACTCCCTGGCAGGTCTCTAATGACCCCAGTACCAAGCCGGTGAATGCAGATGCATTTCGGTTGTGGTACTGACTAATGACGGATGTGGTGGCCGGCCAAAAACGGGTGCCCCGGAACCTATTGAATGAATATAGCGCGCAGGTGTGGTTCGGAGTAAGCCATAAGCACACTTACCTCTGACCCACTTGCATTCCAGCGGAAAACTTCCACATGACGCCACTAAAATTTTAGTTGGACAATGCCACTTTCCTTCGTGAAGTCTACTCATGGTCGGGAGTCACAAAGCACATGCGGGACGGGCTCCCCCGGTACAATTTTGACAGGATGGCACCGGTGCAACAGCCGGCCGAAACGGCAGAGGCAGCGCCCTCACAAGAGCTTCCCGAACTGCTCATCCCCATCATTCGCCACTTCAATGCCCAGGTACGGAATCTCAATGTGGTGACTCAGGTTATTTCTAGCGGCGCTGCTCCATTTCCTTTATTTTTTGAGTTTCAGCTCACTCGCTCCCCTTCACACCCCCGTACCACTCCACTCACCTCCCCCATTCCCACCACCTTGTCCACTTCGGCTAATCCACTCACGACCCCGATGGGCGAGACGAGCAGGCCTAGAGATCCGCCCGAGGCCCCTCCAGCTAAGAGGGCCCGCACAACTGAGGCAAACCCGGTGGTGGACCTCACTGTTGACGATCCACCACCGCCCCCAAGCACCGGGGTCTTGATCACCGAAGAGCCCCTTATCGACCCGTCTAAGTTCATCAACATTCGACTTCCACATTCCTCCACCTCCCCATTCACTGTCCCGATTACCATCTCCCCGCCTACTACTCCATCTGGCCCCTCCACTTCATCAGCTACTGTATCCGACCCCCTTGTCTGGGAACTTCAGGGTGGGGACTGCGGGGCTGAGGTCGACTCTCGTAATGCCACGGTCGACCCAGTGGAAGAACCCCACCCCCCTCTTACTGATACATGCACGCAGCAGACACCCATTGTGTCTATTTCTGCTGAGGCTCAACCAGCGGCCACCCTCCCTCCACCATCGGCCCACATTGATCAGCACACACCGCCGGATTTCAATATGATTGATTCTGGCCATCCAGAGGTCGCGCCCTTATCTCCTCCTGAGCATGGCAATGGATCAGTTGCCGGAGAAAATGCCAGCGCCGAGCACATCTGGGACTGCCACCTTCCAGCCCAGCAATCTAGCTCAGTTGTACCTACTGATTCAATGGGCGGCCCAGTAGGCTGACAGACTACATTTGGGCCTCCAACAGCATTGTGCCGAGAAGCAACGCCAAATTTCTACGCTTACTAAACAGCGTGATCAACTCCAAACAGCAAGGGAGCAGATGGAGGTAATGATCACCAATGTCACTCGGATGTTCTCTTAATTCTGGCCTTCCCTACAGCCTCACTACCCCCTGCTGCCTCCTGAAATTGCTGCGGCCAGTCTCTCTGAGCAAGCAATCCACCTCCGCATTGCCGTTCAGGAGTTATATCGGGAGAATCACGAGCTTCGTGCAGAATTAGCAACCCGTCCGGTGCAGCCTGAGCCTGTAGTCGACTATTCAGCCCAGGTGGCCGCCAAGCAGGGCCAGGCAATTCAGATGCAAGCCGCACTTCATTCCATGGCACGTACGGCTCAGGACCTCCTGAAGGGCCTTCAGGAATGCTCCCTGGCACTCACCGTCTGGACCCAGCCGATGTCAGCCCAACTCCAGCAGGTTTCAAGGGAGATTCAGGAGGCTACGGACCCTGCAAGGCTGGATCAATTGTATAGCCAAGCTGACTAGCTTGAAGCACAGATCCAACATATAGAAGCTAGTTCGGCGGAGGCCAAATGCGTCATTCGGGAGCTCCAGCTGCCCCTTCAATCTAGCACCCGGTCTATACAACAGCTTGCAGCGGCAGCTGAGACCCAGATCAGCACCATGTTCGGTGCCGTCCTAGTGCCCATCGAGGAGGATGCTGCCACCAAGCTCGCCGCGGAAACAGACTTGCTTATCCAGGGCTGGCAACAAGCTGTGTCAGATTTTAATGAGCTTCGCGCTACAGCGTTCCGCACGGTTCCGAAGTTGGGGCCCTTGTTTGAACAGCCGCCAGAAGATGCACAGCAAGGACAGGAGCAGGCTGAAGGTGCACAGGAGGAACGAGCGTAAGATGAGGGCACACAGGGTGAACAGGACACGGAGGCAAGCGGGGCAATGGAGGTGGAAACTGTGATTTGTGATTGACTCGGGGACGAGTCTAGGAACTGTGGTCGGGGCCTGTTGGGGCCCTTGATTTTGGAAAACCTTGTTTTGAACGGCCAGATTTTGGGGTTGCGAAAAATGGACACATGGCAGCCGCAACCAAGTCGCAACCACACCAAATGGCGGAGCTACTAAAGTTGTGAAGGAACAGGCACATAGCGGAAGAGACTAGATGCACAGGTACAAATAAGAAGAAGATACACCAGAAGAACGCAAGTGGAAAAAACAGATAAGCAGAGAAAAGCTAGAAGCAGCTGCAAAAGGACATACAGAGAACTAACAGTTGCGACAGCGAGAGAATAAATAGCAGTCACTTGGATGGAAGAGGGGATGATGATTGCACAACAGAAGAAAGGAGAGAGCGACTGACGGAGAGAAAGCGCAGGCTGCAACAGGAGCCCAGATTCTGGATGAGGTCTTTGTAGTTCTTAGGGTCTATTGATGTACATCTCTGTTCCGTGAAGCCTATGCTTCAGACTTGTAAGCCAGTGCAAAGCTATGTAAACTATGAATTTTTCCAAGAGCTTAATACAATTGAAGGTTGCTATCTATTGGGGTGATTCACATGCATGTGTATTGGTTGTGCTGTTTCAAAATTTTAATTGCTTACTACCTGTATGCTTTATGGATGATGTTGCGTATATGATTCTATTTATGTGATCTAAATGCTGATAAGAATGAGTTGCAGATCCTTCCCTCACCATTGTTCTATTCCCCTTCTGCATGTAGTCGCGGAACGCCTCGGGTGAGACTCTCTACTCTCCGGAGTAGGGTGATAATGTCGGCGTAATCCTAGACTACAACTGATTCCTTTGTTGGCCACAACTCCCGAACCTGGGTCTTGCCCGCGAGACCTGATCACCCGCCAAAAACTATCTTTGAATGCTCTAGACTGTGCTTTGTACTCTTCAAGATACAGATTTAGAGTCTCATGAGTCTCGAGCTTTCTTATTTCTTCATTTCTATACCCTTCACCTTCTCCAAAGAAAGTGGGCATAATAGATCTATGAGGAGATCTATAATTCTCCATTTTTCTTCTTTATTGATAGGAAGTGCGTGGGTCTTCCTCATCAAATATTCTTCTTGGATCTTCATTCTATCTTTCCTTCTTCATTTGATTAACCTCCTTGGAGATATCTTGCATGGATCTAAAGGAAAGAGTGGCAGAATTATCCTCCTTCATGATAGATATCATCTATCTGCTTCTTCTTTTGATGCAAAAGATGAAGTGTCCACAAGCTGAGCCAAAGATCATGCTCCGATACCACTATAATATCCCAAAAGAGAGAATGCAGTAATACTGAAACACAATATAAGAAATTCAGAAAAGTAAACAATAAATCTATATACGCATTAGAATGCACATAAATAGTTGAGCCATTTTATTATATTGGAGGTGAAAAATCAAGTACAACAGTGCTCAAAATATGAGACACTCAACCCACAAAGGTGGCCTGGAATGATCCTGCAATGATTTCCCAAGAGGGACTGCGTAATTGCTAAACTACTGGAAGGTAAACTGTGTTGTCCCTGCTGCAACTGTTGGGACTAAAAATGCTTGAAATATAGAAAGTCAGATATAAGAAGAATGGGAGCTCCAATGATGCTGAAATTGTAGATTTGGTCTCAATGATGGATTCCCAAGATAACCTAGAAAGGGTTTCTCAGATCTGTAAGTCTAAGAGAACCACCCTCTTAGGGCTTCACATAGATGTTGCTCGGAATGCAGATCTGAAGCTAGATTTGATGATATGATGGCTGCAATGATGCATAATCAGATCTATGAAAGAAGGGTTAACCCTTTTACTAGATCCTTGGGCTAAAAGCTCAAGATCTAGCTCCTCCAATCTCCTCCACTGAAAATAGCTGTTGGATGAACAACAACTTCAGAAAACTGTGCTGTCAGAGAGGGAGGCTAAATAGCCTACTACTGGATGTGTCAAATCAGCTTATGAATGATGGAAACAATAGATCCAATGTGAGGAGATGATCCCTCATAGGATTTCCAGCTGAAATACTGGAAACTTCCTTCCTCCAATAGATCTACAGGACTGAACTGCACAATCCTTGAAGGGACTATTGCTGCATGGAGGTAAAAACCAATGGCCTGAATGCCAGATGTAGATATGCTACTCCTGAAAGGATGGATGTGAAGAAAAAGTGGTAGGATTAATCCTCCATTGGTTTCCTAGCAGAATGCTAGAAACTACCTCCTGAAGATGGCACCAATGCCTGATAAGGAATGAAGAAAAATCCTCTTTGTAGAGCTACTCAAAAAAGAGGAGGGATTCTGACTCGGGAACACCCTGTGCTAAACAACACTTCAAAATTTTCTAAACAACCCAATTCTGCATAGAAATGTCCTAAGACAAATATAGATCTAAAAAGATCAGGAAATGAATAATCCAGCAAGACAATGAGGCATTACACGAAAGGCGAGTGCACTCTTGATACCATCTCTATTGCTGAGTATTGTGTCCAAGGCGCCAGACTGAATTGGTGTTCCTTCGTGTTGAAAGAGCTGTTCGCTGCATGCGAGGAGAATTACAAGCGCGCAACTACCTTCATTTATGGCTACTTGATTATTTCTTTTGCCATGTGGAAATGGCACACCCCACACATCCGGTTCCTAGCAGATATCCCCGAGGGCCAGCCCCTCGTGATGAAATTCACTCCCTGGCAGGTCTCTAATGACCCCAGTACCAAGCTGGTGAATGCAGATGCGTTTCGGTCGTGGTACCGACTAATGACAGATGTGGTGGCCGGCCAACAACGGGTGCCCCGGAACCTATTGGATGAATATAGCGCGCAGGTGTGGTTCGGAGTAAGCCATAATCACACTTACCTCCAACCCACTTGCTTTCCAGCGGAAACCTTCCACATGATGCCACTGAAATTTCAGTTGGACAATGCCACTTTCCATCGTGAAATCTGCTCATGGCCGGGAGTCACAAAGCACATGCGGGATGGGCTCCCCCGGTACAATTTTGACAGGATGGCACCAGTGCAACAGCCGGACGAAATGACAGAGGCAGCGCCCTCACAAGAGCTTCCCGAACCGCTCATCCCCATCGTTTTCCACTTCAACGCCCAGGTACGGAATCTCAATGTGGTGACTCAGGTTATTTCTAGCGGCGCTGCTCCATTTCCTTTATTTTCTGAGTTTCAGCTCACTCGCTCCCCTTCACACCCCCATACCACTCCACTCAACTCCCCCATTCCCACCACCTTGTTCACTTCGGCTGATCCACTCACAACCCCGATGGGCGAGACGAGCAGGCCTAGAGATCCGCCCGAGGCCCCTCCACCTAAGAGGGCCCGCACAACTGAGGCAAACCCAGTGGTGGACCTCACTGTTGACGATCCACCACCGCCCCCAAGCACCGGGGTCTTGATCACCGAAGAGCCCCTTATCAACCCGTCTAAGTTCATCAACATCCGACTTCCACATTCCTCCACCTCCCCATTCACTGTCCCGATTACCGTCTCCCCGCCTACTACTCCATCTGGCCCCTCCACTTCATCGGCTACTGTATCCGACCCCCTTGTCCGGGAACTTCGGGGTGGGGACCGCGGGGCTGAGGTCGACTCTCGTACTGCCACGGTCGACCCAGTGGAAGAACCCCACCCCCCTCTTACTGATACATGCACGCAGCAGACACCCATTGTGTCTATTTCTGCTGAGGCTCAACCAGCGGCCACCCTCCCTCCACCATCGGCCCACATTGATCAGCACGCACCGCCGGATTTCAATATGATTGATTCTGGCCATCCAGAGGCCGCGCCCTTATCTCCTCCTGAGCATGGCAATGGATCAGTTTCCGGTGGGCAACCGTTGCCGGAGCAAATGCCGGCGACGAGCACATCTGGGACCGCCACCTTCCAGCCCAGCAATCCAGCTCAGCTGTACCTACTGATTCAACGGGCGGCCCAGCAGGCTGACAGACTACATTTGGGCCTCCAGCAGCACTGTGCCGAGTAGCAACACCAAATTTCTGCGCTTACTGAACAGCGCGATCAACTCCAAACAGCAAGGGAGCAGATGGAGGTAATGATCACCAACGTCACTCGGATGTTCTCCGAATTCTGGCCTTCCCTACAGCCTCACTACCCCCTGCTGCCTCTTGAAATTGCTGTGGACAGTCTCTCTGAGCAAGCAATCCACCTCCGAATTTCCATTTAGGAGTTATATCAGGTGAATCATGAGCTTCGTGCAGAATTAGCAACCCGTCCAGTGCAGCCTGAGCCTGCAGTTGACTATTCAGCCCAGGTGGCCGCCAAGCAGGGCCAGGCAATTCAGATGCAAGCAGCACTTCAGTCCACGGCACGCGCGGCTCAGGACCTCCTGAAGGGCCTTCAGGAATGCTCCCTGGCACTCACCGTCCGGGCCCAGCTGATGTCAGCCCAACTCCAGCAGCTTTCAAGGGAGATTCAGAAGGCTACGGACCCTGCAAGGCTGGATCAATTGTATGGCCAGGCTGACGAGCTTGAAGCACAGATCCAACATACAGAAGCTAGTTTGCCAGAGGCAAAACGCGTCATTCGAGAGCTCCAGCCGCCTCTTCAATCTAGCGCCCGGTCTATACAACAGCTTGCAGCGGTAGCCGAGACCCAGATCAACACCATGTTCGGTGCCGTCCCAGCGCCCATCGAGGAGGATGCTGCCACCAAGCTCGCCGCGGAAATAGACTTGCTCATCCAGGGCTGGCAGCAAGCTGTGTCAGATTTTAATGAGCTTCGCGCTACAACGTTCCGCAGGGTTCCGGATTTGGGGCCCTTGTTTGAACAGCCGCCAGAAGATGCACAACAAGGACAGGAGCAGGCTGAAGGTGCACAGGAGGAACAAGCGCAAGATGAGGGCATGCAGGGTGAACAAGACACGGAGGCAAGCAGGGCAATGGAGGTGGAAACTGTGATTTGTGATTGACTCGGGGATGATTCAAGGAACTGTGGTCGGGGCCTGTTGGGGCCCTTGTTTTGAACGGCCAGATTTTGGGGTTGCAGAAAATGGACACATGGCAACCGCAACCAAGTCGCAACCACACCAAACGACGGAGCTACTAAAGTTGCGAAGGAACAGGCACATAGCGGAAGAGACTAGATGCACAGGTACAGATAAGAAGAAGATACACCAGAAGAACGCAAGCGGAAAAAACAGATAAGCAGAGAAAATCTAGAAGCAGATGCAGAAGGACATACAGAGAACTAACAGTTGCGACAGCGGGAGAATAAATAGCAGTCACCCGGATGGAAGAGGGGATGATGATTGCGCAGCAGAAGAAAGGAGAGAGCGACTGACGGAGAGAAAGCGCAGGCTGCAACAAGAGCCCAGATTCTGGATGACATCTCTGTAGTTCTTAGGGTCTATTGATGTACATCTCTGTTCCGTGAAGCCTATGCTTCAGACTTGTAAGACAGTGCAAAGCTATGTAAACTGTGAATTTTTCCAAGAGCTTAATACAATTGAAGGTTGCTGTCTATTGGGGTGATTCACATGCATCTGTATTGGTTGTGATGTTTCAAAATTTTAATTGCTTACTACCTGTATGCTTTATGGATGATGTTGCGTATATGATTCTATTTATGTGATCTAAATGCTGATAAGAATGAGTTGCGGATCCTTCCCTCGCCATTGGTCTATTCCCCTTCTGCATGTAGTCGTGGCACGCCTCGGGTGAGACTCTCTACTCTCCGGAGCAGGGTGATAATGCTGGCGTAATTCTAGACTACAGCGGATTCCTTTGTTGGCCACAACTCCCGAACCTGGGTCTTGCCCGCGAGACCTGATCACTCGCCAAAAACTAGCTTTGAATGCTCTAGACTGTGCTTTGTACTCTTCAAGACACAGATTGAGAGTCTCATGAGTCTCGAGTTTTCTTATTTCTTCATTTGTATACCCTTCACCTTCTCCAAAGAAAGTGGACATAATAGATCTATGAGGAGATCTATAATTCTCCATTTTTCTTCTTTATTGATAGGAAGTGCTTGGGTCTTCCTCATCAAATCTTCTTCTTGGATCTTCATTCTATCTTTCCTTCTTCATTTGATTAACCTCCTTGGAGAGATCTTGCATGGATATAAAGGAAAGAGTGGCAGAATTATCCTCCTTCATGATAGATATCATCTATCTGCTTCTTCTTTTGATGAAAAATATGAAGTGTCCACAAGCTGAGCCAAAGATCATGCTCCGATACCACTATAATATCCCAAAAGAGAGAATGCAGTAATACTGAAACACAATATAAGAACTTCAGAAAAGTAAACAATAAATCTATATACACATCAGAATGCACATAAATAGCTGAGCCATTCTATTATATTGGAGGTGAAAAAGCAAGTACAACAGTGCTCAAAATATGAGACACTCAACCCACAAAGGTGGCCTGGAATGATCCTGCAATGATTTCCCAAGAGGGACTGCGTAATTGCTAAACTACTGGAAGGTAAATTGTGCTGTCCCTGCTGCAACTGTTGGGACTAAAAATGCCTGAAATATAGAAAGTCAGATATAAGCATAATGGGAGCTCCAATGATGCTGAAATTGTAGATCTGGTCTCAATGATGGATTCCCAAGATAACCCAGAAAGGGTTTCTCAGATCTGTAAGTCTAAGAGAACCACCCTCTTAGGGCTTCACATAGGTGTTGCTCGGAATGCAGATCTGAAACTAGATTTGATGATATGATGGCTGCAATGATGCATAATCAGATCTATGAAAGAAGGGTTAACCCTTTTACTAGATCCTTGGGCTAAAAGCTCAAGATCTAGCTCCTCCAATCTCCTCCACTGAAAATAGCTGTTGGATGAACAACAACTTCAGAAAACTGTGCTGTCAGAGAGGGAGGCTAAATAGCCTACTACTGGATGTGTCAAATCAGCTTATGAATGATGGAAACAATAGATCCAATGTGAGGAGATGATCCCTCATAGGATTTCCAGCTGAAATACTAGAAACTTCCTTCCTCCAATAGATCTACAGGACTGAACTGCACAATCCTTGAAGTGACTATTGCTGCATGGAGGTAAAAACCAATGGCCTTAATTCCGGATGTAGATCTGCTACTCCTGAAAGGCTGGATGTGAAGAACAAGTGGTAGGATTAATCCTCCATTGGTTTCCTAGCTGAATCCTAGAAACAACCTTCTGAAGATGGCACCAATGCCTGATAAGGAATGAAGAAAAATCCTCTTTCCAGAGCTACTCAAAGAAAGAGGTGGGATTCCGGCTCGGGAACACCCTGTGCTAAACAACACTTAAAAATATTCTAAACAACCCAAGTTTGCATAGAAATGTCCTAAGACAAATCTAGATCTAAAAATATCAAGAAATGAATAATCCAAATCATGCCTTCCATTGTGCCTTCACCTTCATTATATGCATGATCCTTCCATAGCCTAGGCCCACTCCAAATCTGCGCTGTACATGTGGACATAGTCTCCATGTTTTACTTCCTTGTGGCCTCATTTCCTCCATCAAGTTCACATGGGGTGATCACCCTCTCCATCATATGTGCATTAAATGAACCACTTCCTCCACTATCTTATCATAAGTGCTTCATGATCTTGTTTGAATGCACTATGATCTCAGTTGACCTTATCAAAGATTCTCATGATTTTATATAATAAGATCCATGATCTTATTTGACTGTTTCATCCTCCATAATATATCTCATAAATGAGACATGATCTCCATTAATCGAGCTACTCCACTACTCTATGATTTTAGATCTAGATCTAGAATATCCACATACACACATATAAAGTGGATTTTATTCATCTTTGAGGTTTGTGGGTCCCTCCACCCTTTTATTTACTTAATTGTGAAAATTTTGGAATATTACAAAACAACATTCAATTATTTGCTTAAGATCATGATAGTGGTCGTTTATTTTATTGGAATAAATGGTTATATCATCTAAATACACAACCATAGTTTTATTTATCAGTCCCCTGAAAGAAATGTCCATTGCTCTTTGAAAATTTGCTCCTGCATTAATTAGGCCAAAAGGAATTTTTTGGTAAGCATAAGTACCCCATTTAGTTTTAAATGTAGTCTTTAACCTATATTTAGGATGAACTAGAATCTGATTGTAGCCTAAAAATCGATCAATGAAAGTCATTAATTCAGATCTAGCAACCGATTGAAAAATTTATTTCATCGGTGGTAATGGGAATGTCACCATCTATACAAATGTGAATGTCACCATTATTTTTCCTAACAGAGACTAATTTTGAGACCCAATTTGAATGTCTAATAGGGAAGATGATCTTCGCCTTACGAAGTTTATTGAGTTCACTTTTGATTTGATTTTCAATATCAGGGTGAATTTTCCTTAACTTTTATTATATAGGATTTTCAGTGGATGTCATTGGGATAGTATTTTGGATGATGGAAGTATCATACGTTTTGAGATCTTTATATTTCCACACAAATATGTTCTTGTATTTGTTCCATAAGTGAATTAAGGCTAATATTTCATTAGATGAAAGACCAAGTCCTCAGTTAATACTCTGAGGATTATGATCTGTGCCAAGGTTTACTAGTTCAAACCTCAAATTTGAACTTTGTAGTTTAGAATTAGTAACCGTTTTAAACCTGTATTTGAGATCATAAAGATATTCAGGCCTAACCATAGAGTTAGGTATGACATTCTCTTCAGGTTTCTGATTCAATTGCCTTTTGTTAGGTCCCTATATTACTAGTTTAGCCCCATATTGTTATTAGTGTAGCCCCCTTATTTTTATTATTGTAGCCCCCTCTAACCCCAATATTGTTATTATTGTGCCCTTACATTGTTATTGTTAGGTCGGCTAGGATTACATTGTGGCCCCAATAGGATTACATTGTGGCCCCATGGACTCCTATATATAGAAAGGAGGTTTTGTCATTTGTATCAATCTAATAATTTTTCATTCATGTAATGTATTGGAGGTTTCCCCCTTGAAGTGGCTTATTTTTAAGGCATTGATATATCTTTTCTTCTATTTTTGGAGTTGGTTTCACAAAATTTGGTATCAGAGCTTTGGATTCTAGGGTGTCACTACTCCAAACAGGTCATCGTGGAATTTTTGCTATAACATTTTTTCTACGAAGGTTCAGAAGCGGAAATTTTTAAAGTACGAAGCCGAAATCCTAAGGAACAATGTCGCAAAATTTAAAATATTGGTTCACAATATTGTCTGAGATATGATCTATGGAAGTTGGGTATTTTTGCATGCTCCTCAATTTAACCTAAACAGGTCATCGCGACATTTTCCCTATAAAGTTTTTTCTACGAAGTCTCAGAATCTGAAATTTTTAGAGCACGAAGCCAAACTCCTGAGGAACATCATCGCAAAATTTCAGATCTTGGTTCGCAATATTTTTGGTGATATGGTTTGTGGAAGTTAGGACTTTTTCAGGCTCCCGAATTTCATTTCAAATAGGTGATCGTGGGAAAATATTCATAAATATCTCTCTGAGAATCAGATTGGAATTATGTAAAAAGTAGACGCAAGCACAAAAAATTTAGTTTCCTATCTATCAATTTCAAAGCCGAAGGAGGAAGCAGTGACATGTGGCAAGTCATACAAGTTTTCTCTACTGAACTAGTCCATAATTAGGTCATTGTAGGAGATTGGGCACAACTTTGCCTTCAAGAATCCAAATCAGGTCAGACTTGTGGCATTCGAAAGAGGATTCAGAGGGCTACCTCAGTAACAAATTTCAAATATTGAAGATCCGAAATCATAGATATACTTCAGTTTCAATATCGCGCTCCTCAAAAGCAAGAAAATGTGTGTTTTTTTTCTTTTTCGAATTACAAAAGTCTCGTTTGAAAAAAAATAGTTGGAATTTATTCCAAGGGCATATTGATGAATAGATATCAGTATTGGATTCTAAAATGGCCCCTAAAAAGAATTCAACACCCATTAAGCCTTCAGAAAGCTCTACTATGACTCACGAAGACTAGGAAACACAACATGAGATATCAAAATTACAAGAGAAAGTGCACCAAATTTCACTATCGCAAAGAGCAACAAAAAATGAAATGGAAGTTTTGAAGAAAGGCATGGAAACTAAGATGGATGGTTTGAAGAAATGCGTGGAAGCTAAGATGAATGGTTTGGAAGCTAAGATGAAAGGCATGGAAGCTAATATGGATGGCATGGAAGCTAAGATGGATGGCATGGAAGCTAAGATCGATGAAAAAATGGAAAACATAAAAGTAGACATCGAATGTTTGACAAAGTTGATACAAGAAATATTTCCTAATGGCGAAAAGTTAATAGAGGAAACTCATGATGAGAACAAAATAAATGTTAATCATGATTTCATAAATTCTAATGTTGGACGGAAGAACCACCATATTCCAAAGATGGATATGAGGAAGTTTGATGGCAAGGATCTTGTAACATGGATACTATAGATGGAGAAATATTTTGATCTCAATAATGTGAAAAACACAGAAAAGGTACGCATTGCATTTAGAACAAAATACATTTGTATGGTATCGATGGCTTTGTTCCTGTAAAAAAATTGTCACTTGGGTCAATTTTTACGGAGGAAATGATAGCACATTATGAGGATACAAAGAGAAACACCTTCTTTAGCCAATTAATAAATCTCAAACAAAAGGTTTTAGTGGGAGAACACATTGAGGACTTCCAAAAATTGAATATAAGGGTAACTGATATTCCATAGGAACACACGATTGATCTCTTCATAGGTACTCTAAAGGATAAAATCCAACATGAAGTTCGCGTTTTGGAACCTGATTCATTGGAGAAGCCATTCAGGTTGGAATGAAACATTGAATGTAAAATTATGGCGACAAGGAAGCCAACCACTCACTTCTATAAAGAGGGAAGTGTTTCGACTCCGAGATTTCCACAACCTACAAGGTCGACACCACAAAAATTGGAAGAAAAAAGAGCAAAAGGGCTTTGCTACAGTTGTGATAGAAAATACACTAAAGGTCATAAGTGTGCTAAGAAGAAATTATTCTACATAGATTGTGAAGAGGAAAAAGAAAATGAACAAGAAGAGGATATACACCAAGAACCAACCCTAGAAGAGGAAGAAATGAGTCCGAGCATATCGTGTAATGCATTGGCAAGAATTACCACTCCTCAAACTCTCAAGATAGAAGGACATATCAAGAAGAAAAATGTAATAGTGTTGATTGATTCAGGTAGTACCCATAATTTTGTTCATTGTAAGGTAGCCAAGGAATTGAATTGTTTCCTATACCCAGCACCAGAATGTCAAGTGATGGTTGAAAATGGAGGAACTATAAATTACTCTAGAAAATGCCATATATCAAGCTAACCATGGGGGAATATGTATTGAATAGTCCAATTCTTTCCATTCCTATGGGAGGTGCTGATGTTGTACTAGGAGTACAATGGTTACAATCTCTAGAGACGGTAGCTTTTAATTTTCAAGAACTTTTCTTGAAATTTTTTTCAGAAGGAAAGGAAGTCGAATTATAGGGTATCATAGGGAAGCTGGGAAAGATAATAAGCTCTAATGTCATGACAAATATTCTGAAGAAAGAACAACGAGGTGTAATTGCATAATTATGCTCACTAGAAGTTCCAACATCAAAATCATCTATTTCTGCAAATCTCCAAAAATTCTTGGACAATCATTCCAAGGTGATTGAAACTCCCAAAGGACTCCCACCTATTCATGATCATGATCATGCTATTAATTTTATTCCACGAAGTGTTCCTCCAAACATCAGGCCTTATAGATATCCTTATATCCAAAAGAGCGAAATTGAATGTATGATTGCAGAAATGTTGGAGGCTGGTATAATTCAACCTAGTCAAAGTTCCTTCTCTGCTCCAGCAGTATTGGTGCACAAGAAGGATGGATCATGGTGCATGTGCCCGGATTATAGGGAGCTCAATAAGCTCACCATTAAAGATAAATTTCCCATTCCTATGATTGATGAATTATTCGATGAATTACATGGAGCAATTTGTTTTACCAAGTTGGATCTTCGTTCAGGATATCATCAAATTAGAATGAAGACTGAAGATATTCCCAAAACAGCATTTCGAACTCATGAGGGTCATTATGAATTTTTGGTCATGCCTTTTGGCCTTACCAATGCACTTTATACATTTCAAGGGTTGATGAATTCCACACTACTACATTTGGCGGAAATTCCGACACCTGTTTCCGACGCTTTTGACCAAATGTCGGAAATTTTCCCAAATTTTTTCCATCCCGCCCGAAACCGTCGCTATATCGACGTCTATAGAAAAGTGTCGCAATACCGACACTTAAACTAGTGTCTCAATTGCGACGTTTAAAGGAAGACGTCTCAATTGCGACACCATGGCCCAAAGCGTCGCTATTGAGACGACTCTAAACGTCGCAACTGCGACACAATGTCTAGGTGTCGCCATTGCGACGTTTGGAGGCACCGTCCTAATAGCGACGCCTTTTCCTCCGTCGGTATAGCGACAGTTATTTTCGCGCTACATAAAAATACCAAACTTATATGGGCCCTACATAAAAATTTGAAACTTATATGCGCGCTACATAAAAATGTTTCGTATTTGTCACAATAGTTACGTTTGATATCACGCGCGCATTCTCTCTCTGCTCTTGAGAACAACATTTGCCCTATTGCTTCATGGCTTTATGGGCACCCATTCCTACAGACTTGGACAAATTCACTTAAAAACAGTGGAAAATCCTCCATACGCGACTATGCCCGTGTTTTTCCGTGTGTATACGCGAGTACAGCTAGACTTTTCCGCGTATGCCATTTTAATGATTAAAAAATATATAAAAATCCCTAATTTTGCACTGGGTTGATGGTTACTCAGGTAGTTCAACCACCCCAGCCCGTGGCCAACTGTTTCCAACTGCTGAAACTACTTGGAGGGACTATAAAAAGACCTCATATGTATGGCCTAAGGGAGAGAGAATTATTATTATTATACTCTGTTGGTTCCCTATCCAAGTATGATTCCCCGTGCCTCCTGCACTTTCCCAGTTCATTTCAGGAAACCCTTGTTTCCTTGAGATACACATCCCTTTATATGTTATCTCGTATGCACTTATTTGGAAGGAGTCTTAGCGAGGCAAGGGCTGGACGGATCCGGACGACGGTCTGCGAAGGCCTTGGAAGGATCAGGTGATCTCTCCACTTACTTTTGTACGTACTATTTTTATAATACGGAAGTATCATGCTGTTCCCGAAATAAACGTGTTAGTGTATGCTTTAATGTATGAAGAATATTTGTTATACAAGCATTCATGATGATTTATTTAATGTTTTATATGAATCTCACTAACATATAGAGTAGAAATATACTGTAGAACTTGTCCTTTGTGCTGGTTTCTTCTTGTATTTCAGGTGAAAGAGGAAGGACGGTTGCAGGGAGTTTGAACTCCACGTGGATCTACTGCAAACGTAGGACCAACGGTAAACCTCTCGTTCTGGCTTCTGTTTCGTTTCATGACCGTGTACGATCGTGAGTCTCTCAGTACCCGTTTCGTGGAGGTTGAATCCCAACCAACCTCTAGGGTGTTAAATCCCCGAAACAGAACTGGCGACTCCACTGGGGATCACATTTTTGTGATTCTCCTGTTGGGTTGTTTCAGCTGTTTGGTAGGTTGCCAATAGTTTCTTCTGTCTTTTACAGTCCAGTTTGCTTTCTTGCAGTCAGTCTGAAGCTTTTATACCTTTCCCAGACTTGTACTTTTTATTTTTCACTATCTTTCTTTGTATACGCAGTTTTTCTTGCACACAGTCGCGTATACCCGCGAGTTTGTGTAGAAGGAACCGCGTATACGCGGGTTTCCCTCAACACAGACGCGTATACACGCCTGTTGCATAACTGTAAGGTCGCGTATACCTAGGCTGAATTTGAAATTTCAAGATTCTGGTGTTTTTGGTCTTTTCTGGCTGTGGAGGCCTGTGTTTGCAGAGTCTTTGTACTTACTGGAGTGTGACAGAAGTGGTTTTAAGTCTCGGTTCTCTTTCGTTTGTCCGAAAACTGATCTTTTTGGCGAAGTGTTCTTGTTGGTGCTAGCACTCCTGGATTGAGTTCCAAGATCGCTTTCTGAGCGTTCTTGGCTGTTCTGCTTTACCAGAACAGAGAGCTTTTGCTCATTGACTCGCTCCTGTCTTTGTGTTGTGCTTTGCATTGCGTTCTTTGCTTTGTTTTCGATTGGTTTTCTTGAGTTTCATAAGCTAGGGTTTTGTTGCATTTTTCAAAGATCTTTTCTTGTTTCTTTGGAGTTTTGTATTGCAACGAATTTGCACTATTTCTCTTGGCTGTTTGATTTAGTTTTTAGTCTTCCGTTGCCCTTATTGATCTTGCTATCATTAGTTTTATAAGGTTTGGGGGCATAGTTGGAGTTTATGCTTCAAATTCGGTCTCGTTTTGGCTTGGATTGGGATAGTTGTTCTTGGTTTTCTTGAAGCTCTTGTTTTACAAAACAGAAAAGCCCAAAAACATTTGTTTTGCTTTTTGTTTTTTGCATATCAAAAACTCAAAAAACATTGTTTCTTGTTTTTGTTTTTGTTGTTGCCTTTTTCATTTTCGTTTGGCTTCATCTTTTGGGACTTTAGTGAAGCTTCTTGCTTCTAGTTTCCCGCTTGATTGTGAAGGGAGGTTGTCTTTTGATTTCTTCTTCTTCTTGTTGAGTATTTTGGTGTCTTATATTAAGAGTTCTTGTTTACAAGAATTAGCTTTCTGGATATCAAAAGATTAGTTGAAACTGAAGGAGCCTTTTGGGAAATTTCACCTTGTTTCAAGGGACTTTCTGCATCTTAGAATTTACATGCTAGTGGTCATTTGCATTAGGTGCATTCAATCATTTAGTTAGATTCTTAATTTTTGTGCGTGTGAGTTTGTAATTCGAAAAGAAAAATACATTTTTAGCCTCATAGAACTTACATAGAAATTTCTCTTCATCGAAAGACTAAGAACTGCATGTGCATGTAGTCAGGTTTTATTAATTTCTTTTGCGTCAGAACATCATTGGTTTCAACTCCATATCCTTATGACTTAATACAACAGCCCTTAAAATAAGCGATTAAATCTAAAATCAACTAGCAAGTTTTATTTAGTGTCAATCACCAACTAGCTAGGTTGTAGGGCCTTGGAATAGGAGAGAGGAGAGTTAACTCTCCAAGGCCGCTCAAACAAACATAGAAGTTTACTAATTGAGCGAAATCCAACTCCGTGAGGTGGACTGGGAAAGCTCTCATCCGAGAGTCAAGTGCGAGGGGAAGTGAAGGTTAAGAAGAGGATACCCCCCCTCCGATTAGCTGAATCTAACCTCAAGACCGTTCTGCCCAGCTTCTGATACGGATTGGTGTCCATAGTTGCTGTTCCTAGGTTCCACACATGTGACTGCGGGGGGGAATACCCGTGGTACCTGGCGGTATCGCCGTATCACTTCCAGCCAGCATTTCAAAGACCTTTATTAAGCTTGGAAGCTGAGCCGACAAAGGTCGTTGTCAGAGGCCTGCCAGAATCGCTTCCCGACCTTGCTAGTTGTTTCGGGCCCTAATCATCCTGCATCGTTTAAGGTCCTATACTTCGTTTTCCTGTATTTTGGTGTCCGGTCCTCATCACCCGGAGCGGAAATACTTGGAGGCTGTTTGCTTTCTGTTTCTCAGGGTTTTGATTTTAGTGAGTGCTCTTTGCTCCTAGCTTGCTTAGCTTTTCACTTTTCTTGAGTCTAATATAATAAATTTGTAAAAGTGGCTGATCAAGCGCCTCGACGTTCGAGGAGAGTCCGGGGGTTATCTCCCGAGAGTGCAGAGCCTTCTTTGAGAAGGCGTAGGAGCGATCTAGCAGGTGGTTTTCACCCTGTAGAGTCTGACGCTGTGGAGAGAGATCCTCCACTAAGGTCTGAAGGTTTCATTGCTGATTCCGGTGTCGGTTCCGAGAGGAGCGTTTCGCTCACCTCGAGGGTATTGTTTCCTCAGGAGGAAGATTTTCAGATAGAAGATATACCTGAGCCTGCAGCTACAGGACCATCTCCTCTTCCTCTTGATCATCCGTTTGTTATAGAGTACACCTGACCTCGGAGTCTGAGAGACCACGGGATCTTCCATTTTTCTTATCTTTCGATGGCCACGATCAAACGCTCACCATGAGTGCCGCGGCATTCGACCGTCGTCGAGGTGGGGCACTCTTCTTCTATTCGAGTGTTTAAGACTGCCGTGTCACTCGGGTTCACCCAAGCATATGCTTCTCAATCTGGTCCCTTCGTTTCAGGGATGTCCATTGCTGGAAATCCCTCTTTTTCCTTTACCGCTGGTACAGCTGGATCTACACCCATGTCTAACATGGCTAGTGGATCAGCCTCGTTTCAGGGTTTCCCCTTTGGGACTGGGCATATTCCTAGTCCCAATCCTTCTTTAGGGTCGTTTCCTTTTAGTTCCCAGACCCAAAGTTTCAACTCAAGCCCGTGGGGCCAAGTTCTGGGCTTTCACATGTGGATGGAATCCCATGTCATAAATGCTCCAAAGGTGGAATCAGTTCATCGCGAGTCATCCAGGGAATGCTTCTTTCCCTGCATCGAGTGCTTATCAGTCTTTTTCTCCTCTGTCTAATGCGTGGAACCCCTACCAGGGGCTTTCCTCTTCAGTCAATACTTCAGCGGGGGGAACTAGCCTGGGTTATGGTAACTCGGCGTGGGGAGGAGGTTCTTCTCCGTTTTCTACTGGTCCTTCTCGTTCAAATTTCGGTGCCTCATCAATAGAAGTTATTCTTTTCTTTGTGAATGGGAAAATCCATCCCATCAAGGATGGAATTCTCAGGCTCCGCCGCGATTACCATTTCTGGCAACGTTAAACTTGCCAGACTTGGCTAAGTTAACTAATGACCCGATTCAGTATAGTCCGGGTTGGCCTCCGGTTCCAACCAAACTTCCTTCAGACATTCCTAAGTTTGAAGGTAAGAATGGTGAAGCTCCGGCAGACCATGTCACCACATTCCACTTATGGTGTTCATCCAACTCTCTGATCGACGATTCGATTAGATTGAGATTATTTCAGCGCACCTTAACTGGAAACGCCGCGAAGTGGTATATAGAGCTTACCGGGGGCAGTTTCGCCACATTTGGAGAACTGGCTGTCACTTTTCTTAACCATTTCCAGTTGCCTGTCAGATATGAGGCTGGGACCGAACTCCTGGCTAATTTTAAGCAAGATGAGGCAACTCACATTTCTAATCATATTCAGGAATGGAGGAGAAGGAAGAGGCTAATTAAAGCCCATATTCCAGGTGAGTTCCTTCTCGAGTGGTTTTTGAAATCGCTTCAGTCAGATATTTCATAGGATGTATCCATGTCAGGGGTATATTCCGAGGAGCAGGCCATCTTTAGGGCCCAGCAGTTAGAGTTGATCTATTCTCAGTCTGGCATGCTTTACAAGCATTTGCCTAATGCTCCTCGCTCCAAGTTGGATCTATCGAAACCTAAACCTGGTCCGCATGGTGACGGACGCACGACTCTGGGCCGCAGTAGTGCAACACCGTTTCAATCGGGCAGCAGCTTGTCTCTTACACAGCTTTTCGGTCGTTGTGCTCAAGCTGATTCTTCACCTTCCCAGTCTTTGTCCATTAATGCTGTCCAATCTTCTGAACCCAAAGGAAATCAACAGTCCGATGGGAAGAAGAAGGGACGTAATAACAAGAAGAAGGGCAAGAATAGGAAGGGCAATGCAAATAAGACCAACGAGCGTGTTGGTGAAGGGCAAAAGGAGAAAAAGAAAGTTAAGTTTCCGTGCAAGCTTTGTGCTGGAGACCATCTCACGCATCTTTGCCCGAAAATTCAGGATGCTCAGCGCCTGTTATCTCAGCAAGGTTCTTCTAGTTCCCAGGCTGTGCTAACAAACCCTTTTCCCCAAGGGCAGCAATTAATTGCTGGCGCGAATCAAAATCCCGGGGCTTCCTCTGGAGGTCCTCAGGAAGGGGAAATTCCATCGAATATCTTTATGATGAGTGCTCACGTGGATGTCGCTACGAGATCCCATGATTATGGCGGAGAGGAATCTTCGAAAGCTAAGGAAGTTCCTGATGCTACTGAGCCGCTTCATATCACGAAGCCAACTGTCGAGTCTATGCCTCGGACACCGAAGGCATCCTCTAAGCGGTCAACGATTAATCCGAACATGAGGGCTGCCCAGAACTACTCGATTGTAGAAGATCTGGCGCAGAGTCCTTGTGCTATGTCAGCTTTAGAGGTACTCCAGTCTTGTCCGGCTCAGCGCAGTGCTTTGCTCACTGCCATTGGAGCTATAGATCCGAAAATTTCTCTTCTGATTACCTTTGATATGAAGAATTTTAAGAAGAGACTTCCTCATCATATGGCCTTCCATATTAAATCATCGTACCGGAAGACTAATATCTTTCGCACGGTCTTTGATGAGGGTGCTTCTACTTGCGTGATGTCTCTCGCATGTTGGAAGACACTAGGATCTCCCAAAGCTGTTCCATCTAGCACCATTCTTACTGCATTCGATGGCCATTCTCATAGGCCCCATGGTATTGTCCCGGCTTTGCCCATCTGTGTTGGGGGCAAAACCGTTAACATAGAGGTTGAGGTAGTAGATGCAGCCTTGGACTACAACCTTCTGTTGGGGAGGAACTGGATATATGATATGGATGCCATCGCATCTTCACTATTTCGGATAGTATGTTTCCCCCACGAAGGGAGGATAGTTACGGTGGATCAACTGGACTGTCCTCCTGTAGACCTGGATGCGCCTCCTGACTCATCTGTCCCTAAGTTGGACAATACTAAGGCACCTATCGAGAATCCGGGAGTTGGAATGTATTCTTCCCTGATGGGATCTTTTGATCTTCCTCCTCCTAAGGTGTCTATCAATGCTATTTCATCCTCCAAGGCTCCCCTTCGAAGAGAGTTCTTTTGAACTCATTATTTTTCGGACCCTTGGACCTTACCTTCCCCAACCGCCACTTTGGAGGAAGGGCAAGTGGGTGGAATGGCATTCCCGATTTCTGCAGCTGAGATTGCATATCAGTCTGTTGTTGACACTGCAGAGTCTGATCCAGCTCCTCTTTCGCCGGAAGAGTTGGATGGTGATGTGGCTCCGGCTTGGACGCTCACTTCTTCTTCTGCCCAGGATTGTCTAGATACCACTCTTCCATCTGAAGAGGCCATCCTGGAAGCAATGACAGGTATAGAGAGACCGTGGGATGACTTGCATCATCTGTCTTACTTCCTACCTGACTTGAGCGAAGTCGAAGCTAGTTTTCCAAGTCCTCAGTCTCCTGGACCTGTTCACCCAGTCTTGAGCCCCTTAGCACCAGCACAGGTTTATGCTGAAGGGAACATGGCTGTGATCTCTCCGACTATCCCGGTGAACATCTCCAAGAATCCCAACATTATCGAGAACGTTTTCATTGGAGCTGAATGTTCCCGTGAAGAAGTTCAAATCTATACCGAGCTCTTCAAAGAGTATAGGGATGTTTTTGCTTGGTATTATGAGGAAATGCCTGGCATAGACCCATCTATCGTCCAGCATGAGATCAAGACGTATGAAAACGCTAAGCCGGTCAGGCAAAAACTTCGTCCGGTTAATCCTAGGAAGGCAGCAGCTATCAAAGCTGAAGTTGAAAAGCCGCTTAAGGCGGGATTCATTTTCCCAGTTCCTCTGACTGAATGGGTTTCAAACCCCGTTCCTGTTGATAAAAAGCAAGGAACAATTCGAGTGTGCATCGATTTCAGAGACCCGAATAAGGCGTGTCCTAAAGATAATTACCCCACACCCTTCATTGATCAGATTATTGATGAGTGTGCCGGTAACGAAATTTTTTCCTTCATGGACGGTTTTTCTGGTTACAATCAAATTACTATCCGTCCAGAAGATCAACATAAGACCGCATTTATTTTTCCCTGGGGTACGTTTGCATATAAGAAAATGCCTTTTGGTCTGAAAAATGCTGGAGCTACTTTTCAGCGGGCCATGTCTTACGCCTTCCACGACATCAAGAAAATAATCGAGGCATACTTAGATGATCTAGCTGCTCATTCTCGAAAGAGGATGGATCATCCAGGACACCTCCAGCAAATATTTGAGAGATGTCGTTTTTATAAAATTCGTTTGAATCCGAACAAGTGCGTTTTCGCGGTAACATCCGGTCGGCTGTTGGGATTTATCGTGTCTAGTGAAGGGATAAGGGTAGATCCCTTCAAGGTTGAGGCAATACTTTGGTTGCCTCCCCCGTCTTCAATCCGTCAACTTCAAAGTCTCCAAGGGAAGTCTAACTTTCTTCTGAGGTTTATCGTTAACTATGCTGAGATTACAAAGGGATATATGAGACTGTTGAAGAAAGGAGTCCCTTTTCTTTGGGACGACTATGCTCAACGCTCATTCGACGCCTTGAAAAAGGCATTGACCTCTGCTCCTTTACTGAGTCCACCCGATTATAGCAGAGATTTTCTTTTGTATCTGGCTACAGCAGAATCTACCATTGGTATGGTTCTGGTTCAGGAGGATGATGCTCTGGCCGAGCATGTTATTTACTACCTTAGTCGAGGACTGGTAGGACCTGAACTGCGATACACCCCGATAGAAAAATTAGCCTTAGCAGCAGTTCATGCTGTGCAGCGACTCCGGCATTATATTATTCTTCGCAAAACTTATGTCTTGGCAACTGCCAATCCATTTCAGTTTGTCCTCAGCAGGCGAGTGATTGGGGGCAAATATAATAGATGGATTGTGATTTTACAGGAATTTGATCTAGAGTTCATGTCTGCCAAATCCAAGAAGTCATTAGTTTTTGCGGAATTGATCTCCGAGTTGCCTTGTGGAGAGGCGATGATCTATGATGAGTCCTTTCCAGACGAACACTTGTTTCTGATCTCTCCACAAAATCCTTGGTATGGGGACATCATTGTATATCTCCAGACTGCGAAGTTTCCCTCTTCTTTTTCGAAAGATGAGCGTCATAAGCTGCGTCACTTAGCTAAAAGTTATCTGATTATTGGTGATGCTTTGTACCGTCGAGGGGTTGATTCAATCCTAAGACGTTGCTTAACTTTCGAAGAAGCTGAGGCTGTGCTCAATGATTCTCACGGTGGAGCTTGTGGGGGTCATTTATCAGGGCTTGCTACAGCCCAAAAGATTTTGTGTGCTGGCTACTTCTGGCCCTCGATTTTCAAAGACTGTATTGAATCGGTCAAGAAGTGTCATCCTTGTCAAGTGTATACTCGAAAAATGCGCGCTCATCCAGCTCCGCTTTTTCCAGTCGTTACTGTCGGACCCTTTACAAAGTGGGTATGGATTATACTACTTGTAACCCGCCTTCGGCAAAAGGTCACAAGTACATTATCGTAGCAGTAGACTACTTTACGAAGTGGGTCGAAGCTATGCCTACTTTTGGGAACGATGGTGAGACTGCAGCTCTTTTCTTCTTCAACCAAGTCATTGCTCTAAGCCAAGATGGACGCAGAGAGATCGTCACCTGACGCCATGCGGCGGGGCCACTTTCGGTAACGTGATGATGGTCTAGTTGGCCCTTAAATTTCTCCTACAGAGTATTCATCTCTCCAAGCCATACACCAAAGCCAATGGGAGTGTGGAAGTCATAATAAGTCCTCGCACTCTTCATCCACGCATCGGGATAAATACAGATCCAATCAATATGCCATATCCCGCACTCCGGGCGACAGACGTCGGCTTAAAACCGCAACCGGCTTTTTACTCCGTTTCTCGGCTTAGTCCACTCGGGTGGAATCCGTACTTCCCATCGAATGCGATTCCTTTCCCAACCGTCGTTGAGCTTCTTCCCGACACTTCTAGTCTGGCAGAGCGGCTTCTTCATCTGGAACATCTTGATGAGCAGCGTCGAGATGCCGCCACGTTGAACGAAGCGCATAAAAACCGAGTCAAAGTCCAGTACGATAAGGCGGCTAAGCCTAGGGTCTTTTCCGAAGGCGACCTTGTTTTGGTCTATGCCCAAGAAAAGGATGCCTTGGGGGCAAGAAAGTTTAAGTCGATGTGGTATGGCCCCTATATCGTCAAAAAAGTCCTTAAGAAAGGAGCGTATACCTTGGTTGACTTCGAAGGAAACGAGTTGTCGGAGCCCCGAAATGGGCTCTATCTGAAGAAGTATTATGCCTAGGCTTTGGCCTGGCATTTTGCTTTGTATATAGTAGTTTTTTGTCTTGTACATATCTGTTTGATTTTCGATTTTTGATGGGATGGTGATGTTTTTGATCCGCTTTGGCAGGTTGTGTTGATGTCATGAGTCATTATGGTTTCGCCGATGGTGCTAGTAGACACACCCGGAACTTAGCTTCCGCGGCTTGGGTGCTTCATTATCCTTCCGGTCAGTTGTTGGTATCAAGAGGGGTCTGCATTGGTCCTGCTTCCAATAACGTAGCAGAATACACTGCAGTCATTCATCTACTCTCGGAGGCAATATCTTTGGGTGTTGATTCGCTGGTAGTTTTCTTGGACTCCTAGCTGGTGGTGTCGCAGTTGAACAACACTTATCGGGTACGAGATCCAGTTTTATTACGATTGTTCTTGAGGGTACGTTTGTTACAAAGGTCATTTCAATTTTTAACATTCATTCATATTCCTCGAGCTGACAATTGGTTTGCTGACTCATTAGCTAATCACGCTTTAGATTGGCATATTAATCATTCAATACAATAAAATCTAATCATCAAAAACATCATACATTTGATACATTTATCACATCACATCAAAATATCGCTGTATATATATCATTAGTATGTCAAAAAACTTTACAAAATTTTGGATCCATTAATGCCGTACAAAACTTGGGCTTATGCCCCATCATGTTCAGTCTCAAAAAAAAAAAATATACAGTCATTTAATATGAAAAAACTATCTACTCCTGAGGACCCTGCCCAGCGTTCCTATAGAACATCACTGCAGTGGCCACACGGCGGAACAGTATAACCCAGTCCCGGGGTACTCCTACAACCCGTCTCTGGACGGCTTCTGGCAAGTCCTCCACAGCAGCCAGAGGGATTTGGCGGGTTAGTCCCTCCAAGTTTCTCCGCACGGCCTGGAGGGTTCTGTCAGAATCCGCTGTCTCTGCTTCACCTCTGCGGCGCTTGTGACGTGCTAGGCCCTCAGGACGCACTGGTCCAACATCGGAAACATGATCATTTTTATTTGTCAGTCATTATGAATCCAATCCAAAAACATGTTTGTTTTTCATTTTTCATACATATTTGAAAAATCCAAAAAAAAATCATATAAGTTAAAAATTTTGAAAAAACTTACCGACTGCTCCCCATGCTGCACCGGGTGGAAGTACTAGATCTGGATCTCCTCGGAAATCCATCCCGGCATAGGGATATTCATCTACTGCGATGATCTGTTCTCTCCACCATAAGAAGAACTCATCATCCCAGGTAGTTCGGGGTACCTCGCTGCCCCCCAGTCTCTTCATCATGTCTGCCCAACGGGCAATTCTTGGGTCCCGAGGGCTGCTGATAGTTGAGATGACTTTGGGTCTCAAAGCCGGAACTCTCTCGAAGAAGAATGTAGTCAAAATGGTTCCATAGCCAAAGTGTTTTGTATGTGTTTTGCGAATGGAGGTCAGTTGTTCAGTAGCAGGGCAGTGCACCAATCATACACATGAATTAAGCACTCTACAGCTATGCTCATGTGCGCCCTGGACGCCTGATGCAGTGAGGCAGATCCTGCCACTCTGCCGATGGTGAACAGGAGGATCTTCATGTGCAAGTCCCTGATATCTCTGATTGCAATCTGTGTGCCTACTTTTTTGGAATTTTCTATGCAATAGAGTTGGACATAGTCCTCCACGGTTAACCCTCCCAGGGGCTTTCCGTGCAAATCCACTGGGTCTCCCCTTCTAGAGAGTCCAGTGATGAAGTATATATCTTCCACCTCTATGCGTAGTGGCATTTGATCAATGATGAAACAATCCTGATCCGGTTCCCAATAATTTACCAGCATTTCAAGAAATCTCACATTACTTTTCATATTGGGCATTTTGAAAAATTTGAATAATCCACAGTTTCGGAGGACATTTTGTGCTGCGCGGTCTTCCATGACCTCTTGGTCTACTTCACTATGCTCGCGTTCCCTCCATGAAATTGTCATCCTGAAAAAATTCATTGAAATTTGCATTAGAAACTCACTTTTGAAATTCGGACTTGCGCATACGCTAGTTTCGCTGTGCACAGTCGCGTATACACGCGACTTGCCTTATTTGAACCCGCGTATGCGCAGGTACGCGTTTTTTAATAAGGGTTTCCAGGTAAAAATCCACTTAATTTTAAATTTTAAACGGACAAAATGAATCAACAGGATGAATAAGGAGCCTACCTGAAGTTTCGCTGAATTCTGACGGTCGGTTGTTGCTGATTTGACGAAACAAGTTCTTAGCTCCAGAGCTCTTTTCCAAATCAGCTATGCAATAATGAACCAATTGAGAGGTAATTTGTGTATTTATGGCTAAAAAATTGAAAATTTTCGCAAAAATTTCCTTGTGCTTATTTTTTCGATCTGTCTTATGCTGTATAACTCGATTGCTTGGAAGTGCCCAGTTTGGTATATTTCAGGTACATTTTGACATTTTCTAGATTTTTCCCGGTTTTTGG
The DNA here is from genome assembly GCA_034641835.2 of Pinus albicaulis. Lineage (NCBI taxonomy): Eukaryota > Viridiplantae > Streptophyta > Pinopsida > Pinales > Pinaceae > Pinus > Pinus albicaulis. Next base: position 1,020,843,682 of record CM076583.1, on the reverse strand, counting down.
CCCATGTGTTCAGACTCTTCACGGCAGGTATATGATCTTCACTGGCATATAGGTTAGGGAATCACTTTCCGTTGCATCTTGCATTCTAGCCTCCATACTGATCACTTGCCTTAGGGTCGATCCCATCAGGTCATGAGTATTATACCCGTTTCACTCGCCGATTTTTAAATCATGACTTGATGGTAGAGCCTTCCTTTACATGGGCTTCCTAGTTAGTTCCTCGCTATCACTTGTTGCCCATGCTGCTTTTTATGTAGGCTCGGGAGTCCTCTTTAGTCCCGCCATGTCTTTCGTGTTGAAGCTTCATTCTTCTCCTTCATCACTTGTCTTTTTCTGGCTTATACCCTAGAGGCTCCCTGGTGTCGTTAAGTTGTATTACTGCATTGCATATTGGCTGCTTGTTTATCCTGGCCTTTAGCCGGCTTCATTTGGACTCGATGTTTAAGCCAACTTTTGACCTTGACTTTCTGTACAAGTTACCCATTGCATGCACTTAACTATCACGACTTGACACCTTTGTACCCATGGATGGAACGTTCCTCTGAGTATCACTGACCAGTTTTCGCCACCTTGCATTGAGCATAGGATTGTTCCAAACCCAGGAACTAGTGCATCTGCTTTCTTGATACTCGTTCTATCCATTGTACCATAGCATTCTTTTATTCTTTTTCAGGCTTATTATATGAAAAAGACAAAAAAATCAAATATAACAAAAAGAGTGGGAACAGGATGTATCTTCGTTATTTTGATGGCAGTACAGAGTCAGTTTGTCGCCCTTGAACAAAGCACATATACTTATATATATTTCCTTCATTTGGGATGGTTTTAGTTTTGACCTAGGTTCAACCTTTACCATGTTTCACTTGTCAGTTCTCCCCCGGTTGGTTATCTCTTCCAATCATATGGAGAGTTTGTTGTGCCTCCTGCATAACAGACTTATACAGTGTCACTTTTACTGCCATGGTCATCACAGAGTCGTGTTTTTGTTCAAGGGAAGTCTAGCCTGAGTCGGCCATTCTGCGGTGTCTCTTGACTCATTATTCAGTCGTCCTTCCCGGTCTTGTCAGTATCATGTTCTATCACATCAGATGTTTTGATCTTCTGCTCGTGCTGGTTTGAGAAGGTCCCCATTGACTTCTTGCCGTCGGGTTTGTCTCTTATCGACTACGACACATTGCTTTTAGAGCAAGCCTAGAGCCGCACCTTGGGCCTATTTTCATTATTGATAGGTGACCTCGTGCTCAGCATTTGATCATCATCATGGGTCTTTGACCGAGTGGTTTCCCCTGTGTTCGACGTCAGCACACATTATCACACTTGGGATTCGTGCAGTACCTGGATTTCCATTTGACCCTATCGGTGGATTTCTCGCCTCTGTGTCAGCTTTCATTATTGGTTGGTTCAGAGGGTTTCTTCCGTGCGCTAGCTTCATCTTGTGCATGTCGGAAACGTACTTCGGTTTTGGTTCCATCACTCTTCTTCGTCCGATTCCTTCCAAATCTTGGCCTGCGGGTTACACTCACGCTGGACTGATGTGGGATGCCTTAATGCCTTCCTTCCAGCAGATCTTTTCCCATCGACTCCGACTCATTGCTCTGGGAACAAGGTCTAGAGTCTTTTGTCAGTACCTTAGGGTTTGCAGTCATCAGTGGCAGACTCTTCGCTATCGACAGTGGGGATTCATCATTGCCTCCTGATTGGTAGATTCTTTCAAGTGTTCGACTTCAACTCATTCATTCGCACTTGTTAGATTGTACTGGGGCACCTTGACACTCATTTTCATTATTGGTGGGTTGTCTCACATTGGTTAACGGTATACATCATTGACCGGTAATCCAACGATTTCTCACATGGTCGACTTCAGCTCATTTATTCCCATTGTGTAGAATTGTGCCATAGTGATCGGTGAAGACCTCGGGTTGCATCAGCATTTTTCGGTTCACTTTTGACAGTCCATTCAGTTTCTGCCAGTGATTTCGTCCACCCTTATATGTTGGTGTTAAAGACAAAGAAGATCTTATATGTTGATCCCCGAGCTGCGTGATTGTACCGTTTTCTTTCTGATCCGCTCTCATGATCCCAGATTTGAGATTCAGGCTTACTGGGATCGCATCCGCCAGCAGACATCTTTGATTAGCTTTCTATATGTGATACTTGGACATTGATACGCATCGTCTTTCCGGCCCCGCTTCGTATGATTCACTATGTACTTTCAAATCTGGCTATACTTGTATACATGTTGGATCTATTCGCACTGCTATATATTGTGATATTTGACTGAGCATGGGTATGCCCGCCTCCGCATGAGTTGACTCTCTGTTTTCTTTCATTGGTTTTTGGCAGGCTGAAATCTGGTGAAGTCCTCTCTTGTCCTTGCGAAGTTCTTTCTATGTGCATAATACATTTCGGCCATCATGTACCCCTTCTCACCTCATATATTAGGGGGCATCTGTTATAACATCATTTCTCACCTTGATATGATTCATGATTGCTTTTATGGCTTTGGGCACCCATTCCTACAGACTTGGACAAATTCACTTAAAAACAGTGTAAAAATCCCCATACGCGACTATGCCCGTACTTTTTCGCGTGTATACGCGAGTCTGTCTGCACTTTTCCGCGTATGCCATTAAAATGATTAAAATATATATAAAAAATCCCTAATTTCACGCTGGGTTGATGGTTACTCAGGTAGTTCAACCACCCCAGCCCGTGGCCAACTGTTTCCAACTGCTGAAACTACTTGGAGGGACTATAAAAAGCCCTCATGTGTATGGCCTAAGGGGAGAG